>LQMS01002206.1:0-20053 GCA_001657455.1 Spathaspora girioi | reverse complement strand
TTCCAAAAAATACTACGCACGTCAAGACCAGATAGAACAAAGCTCCACATTAAGTATCACTTATCAGATCTCCCCGCCACAATGGCGACGCTTCTGGATAAAGGTCACCAAATATCAACATCTCCATTCTGGTCAATTCGAAGAAGTCCATAGGGTCCACTTAGGCCATCGCTCTCACTTGGGGGAACAAATTACCACACTTCCTCACCCTACCAAGCCAAATGCCCATCTTACTTACTGTATCCTCTGTCTTGATCAGACAATCCAACAGCCGGAATTTCATCATATATATCAGACCTGCCCAGTGGCCCAACAAATCTGGGCTCAGTATGATAACCATCCCCTACATTTACAAACAGCCATGGGAAACCCTCACTGTTCATCACGATTTTTATTATTACTAGACCGTTTTTTCTACACTATTTACCGATTATGGCACCGACGACGGCACAGCCATCGTCCCCTTCGACATGTCACCATGTCACAAATTCTACACCTAGTGCGGTCTCCTCATTAAACCACCTCTACATTGATCACCTCTCAACACTATTAAACACTCTCTGAAACATTCTCAAATAATTCCCATAGGGAGTAGGTTTTTCTAATTAATTATATAGCTATATAGTTGTTTAGTTTTCCTCAATGCCACAAGTAAAAAAAAAAAAAATGGGAAGGAATGTTGGGATGCCTTGATGTTTATTCACGAAAAATGTCCTTTCCAGGTTGTCTGGTTTCCAAACAATGGCAAAAACCTATAAACCTATGAAGGATTATCTTCACTATAAGGATGGTCCATCTATATCTTTTTTTTACTTTGACTTCTTTTCTGAGCAATTCAATCATGAATTAGAAAGTTCTGAAGAAAAATAGGAGATATTTTGATTATAAATGGGGCTTTCAATTTTGACCATTTGCACTCCAAAACCGGACGAAGTAGACAAATACCGGATTTCCTTAACCAATTCACGACATTTCTAATTTCATACTGCTAGTGTCACGTAGAACGAACAAATCTCTTCATTCGGCTGAGCGCTGTTCCGATCCACTCAACTATGGAATTACCCTAATGGGGGACTGATACTACGTCAGATCCTTCTATTTAGGATTCAGAAGATGACGATTTACGGTCAAATTCAATCTTACGCATTACCTAGCTTGAAAAGGTTTTAGTTTAAGATTATGGTTTTGCATAACTAGTTCTTATGAATTCAGGAGCCGATTAACGAAATAGAGCGAAATGCGAAGAGCAATTTTAAATCGATTAATCAAATATAAGGTCCTCTCACCATGATATATCTATCATCTTGCTTTCGGAATAGTTCCGGGATTTCCAAACCACATTGGAATTGTATGTTCATTCTTACGAACTGGATTTGGCTATCCTCAGATTTATCTATGTAATTATGTAGCTTATATTGTAGCGAGGGGCGAGGGGCAATCAATCGAGTGAAACTATTCAATCTAAAGTCTTTTGTATTGGGAATACGGAGAATAGAGACACCTATAACTTGCATTTCGGGTCGAAGCTACCGGAGGAGAATAAATCAAGATTATGTATTATTTCTTCTTGATAATCCGTCGGAATATTCCCTCTAATTGTCAATTCTTCCATAGGAAGTATTCAAACCGACAAGCGAGATTACCCAGATATTACGGACTTTGGCTTGAGATTTATTATTCTTAGAGCTTTGGTAACCTGCCGGGTTTCCGTGAGGTTTGTCGGAAATAGAGACGCTGAACATACGGCAATTTTGCTTTCCTCTTCTTATGTCTTGTTCAAGACTCGCAAGATCGATACCGAGTGTGGCTCTTGTCACGTTGTTTACTACCTCCTAGAATTACTATAAAAACCTTAATTTTTATTGATTGGGGTACGCTTTTTAGGCGTAATCGTTGTGATGAATCTTGTCCAAATATGTACGAGAATATTTGTAGGAAAGAAGCAAGTAACGTACTTTAGCGAAGGTTGGTAAGTTATTATTTGAATTTGTGGATCAGGGAAAGAAATAGATGGAAATAGCCGACTGTATTGGGTTCAAGGGGTGATACATAACATCCTCCAGTCAGATGAGGGAGGTTTTGAGAGAAGGGGGAGTTAATGAAATTCTTTTGAAAGGGGTTAAAAAGATCCTTAAGCCAGGGTCCTCGACGAAAGTAGGCAAAATTACATACCATTAAGGGTGTACAAATTTGTAAACCTTTTATGGTCCATACAGTTTTAATTATTAATGTTCGTATTTTTTTACTTGGATTTATTAGATTCTTGTGGTTTTCGAATGGGCGCTAAAATGGTTGCATTACATTATAGATTATTGTATTTAAAATAGATACATATACACAGCAAGTAAATATACATCGGCAGAAAAGCTGAAAATGATTATGGGTGTCTTGAAGTCTTTGGATTTGAGCTGTTGTTTGGTGCCTGATCTCGGGGTTCCAAAACCAAAGAAATCTGGTACTGTTCTTCGATAGGAGGACATTTATCGAACCATGAGTCAAGATATTTTTGAATTTCAGATACTTCTAGGAAATTATAACCAATAGTTTTGAAGCGGTCAATACCAGTAACAATTTCACAAGTTTTAGCTCTTTTCGCAAAATTAATCATTCGAGTTCTATTAATCAAAAAGTCGGGATTTCCATGGTAAACGAATGTCAAATCAGACAAGTAAACACCAAAAAAGGGTACACATGGTTCTGATCCAATGAATTTTAAAACATCTCGATATTCGTTGAAGTTACGGGATGAATTCATTAATTTATTCATATTTTGGAGGTGTGATAAAGAATCTGGAGTGACAAATTTCCAAGTTTTCTTCAAACGATGAATAGGAGATGAGTATAAAGCGGAAATTATTGCTGTCATGGATGAAAAGTTGTTGTATTGACGACACTTTTCCGCAACTTGAATGAAATACCGAATTATCTGTACCCTCTTCTTAGGATCCTGCTTTCGCAATATCATGTAAGCAACAAAATTGGTCAATTGATTGGATGCTTTAATGAATGCCGTAATATCGTCAATGCTTTCATTCAATCCAGATTTCTTACCCCATACTTTTGCACAACATGCAAACTTTGTAATTTTGCAATACAATCTGAATTCACGAAGAGTTAATTGTCGAGCCAATTCAACATAATCAATATCCAACAATTTTATTTTTCTCCCTAATATTGGCCCTTTAATCAAAGGTGCTGGAGACTTCGTATCCGGGATCACTGGCTCCCTCTCGGCGTAGATTTGTTCTCCTTGTAATAATTTCTGCAAATCATTGGCTAACAATCTTCCGACAGAGTAGGACTGGACTGGTATGGATTGTGCAAAACTTAACCATTTATTCAATATTGGTACACTGAAGTACGACTTGGACCAGTGTTTCCCTACTAATAACTTCATAATGTTCATGACACGTAATCGAATTGGATTCTGCTTTTTTGAAACCCAAGTATTGTATTCTTCATAACTTAACCCTTCTGGGGCTTCGATATTAAATCGTGCTATCAAAAGGGATATAAACTCGCCCAAAGACATCATTGACGCAAATGTTAATAAAAAGACAGCATTAAAGCTACTGTCAAACATGTCATGATGGGTTAAATGTGCCACCAAAGCTTCTTTTGTTCCACCCTTTATATTTCCTTTGACGTCCAATAATAGGTCGTACTCATCATCTCCTTCGAGGTACCATGGAACATCATTAGATTTCTTGTGACCTCCACTGTAGTATGAATGGTCATCCGACTTTTCCGAAGATACTGTATTGTTGCGTTCCATAACCAACAATTGAACATCAAAATCATCATGCATGACTCTGGTTGCATAGTTCAAAATCGTTTCTCGTTCCTCGATCAATTGTTGAATAATAGTTAGCATAGCATCACAAGATTTAAGTCCATCATATAAATAGTCAGATAATAATGTATCCGGGTTTATTGAAATAGATTTGCCTTTCAAATGATTGATCTTTTCCAGAAGGATATTAGACAACAATAAAGCAGCCTTTTCTGTGGGTATTTTTAGTGTCTCACGACTGTAAAACAACGGATCTTCATCTCTTTGGCCTTTGAATACTTCTGGATCTTCTAATGTCAACGACTGTGTAGCCATAATAATCCTCAAGATTAAATCGTGAAATTCTTGTTTCAAATAAAAGAATTCCAATACCACGGGATAATCGAATGTTAACTTAGAGTTCGAAGTCTTCTGCTCTCGAGAATCCTCCAGGTTCGTAGTGAGCGAAGAAGTGGATTCCTTAATCGGGATTAAGCACTCTCCTTCGTTTGACGAGTATCTCTTGATAAGGCAAAACACAGTAAAGTCAAAAGATTCTATCAAATCTGTCATTGAGCTAGCATGATAAAGGTATTTGTATATTAATCGCAAGATTTGTGTATTCCTTTCATTCTTCAAGATGTCATTATAGTAATGCATCTCCTGAACTTTAGGATCAAGATACTCTAGTGTCTCTTCGCTTAACTTGATCATCTCCTCCATATATTGGAAAACAGAGTCGTAAGCTTGATGATCAATTATTATTTTAGTATGGTAGCGGTTTTTTAAATCATCGCCACTAACGTTTAATATAGGATTATTGGTCGAAAAAAATGGATTGCACCAATTACCTCCATTGAATTCATCTACTAAGAACCTAGGATTTGTCTGTGGTAAAACATCGAAGCGATCATCACCTTCTTCATCCGAAGCATCAGAGGAATCGTAATCCGAACGCTTTGTCCTTTTTCCGCGGCTCAATTTGACAAAGATTTTAACCAATGAATTAACATTTGATTTCAAGTTCTCAATTTCAAAGTCCAATTGATGCATATAACTCTCACTTTCATTGTGATGGATATTAGATATTTTCTCTCCATAATCTGCATTTCCTTCTACCGGAGATGTAACTAGTGGTGCCGTACTGGTTAATTTATTTAGCGTCGAAATATCATAGCTAAATAGTTGGCCCTTTGAAGTTTCTTCGGAATTATGTAAGACTCTTAAATGTAAAATTGCATTGACGTATATTTGTGAAAACGCAGTTCCTATTCTTTTCAACTTTCTTCTTATTGAATCTCTATATTGAGTGGCGACAAAATCCTCTTGATTTAATCTCGAAGAAGATAAGATTGTCGAAATGAGCACATTCAATCTTGAAAAATGAGTGCTAAACAACTGCCGATTTTGATCTCTTAAAGCTCTGGCAGTGAAGTCTAAAAGAGAGTTAAATTCCTCCCGTAACTCGGTCCAATGCGTTATATCGGTAGAATGGTCATAAAATAAGTTATGCATTGCAAAGAATGGTCTGTTAAAATGATGGTAGGATGAAGCCGAGCTTTGAGTTGCCATGGAAGAATGCGAGTCACGTTTCAATGCATCAAAACTTGTAGAGGAGCTTGCCCGTACACCCAACACATTTGCAGTATTTTGAGAACCGTGAACTTGGACAATCGATGTATCAGCTAAAAAGTCTGCTGTTGGATATTCAAAATTAGGGTTGTCATCGGGTGTAAATATAAGCATCGGAGGAGATTCACAATAGATATCTAACTGCTGACAATAAAAGATAAAATCACCTCGTGATGTTATCTTAGGAATCCATGTAACACTTTTTCGATATGTATCTCGATAAGCTTCTGCTAATCTTTCCGCTTCCTCGACATCCTTAGGTTTTATTTCATCATTCGGATTCAAATCATCTGGTAAAGATTGTGACGACGGAATAGTCTCTGGGGTGGGGATCTCCGCCATTGATAGCTTACTGTGATGTATGTGATGTTGATCTTGTTGCAAGTGCTGCTGTTGATGTTGTTGTTGCTGTTGTTGTTGATTAAACTTTGAGTCAGAGGGAATACTTGTTTCGGAGCTTGCAAAACTAACAACAGAATTCTTTCTTGATGTGTTGGAAGGGGTATTCTTTTCTGAGTCTAAATTCTTTTGGAGTAAATTTGTAAATGATGGAATTAACACATTTGCAGCTGTATTGGCTGCTGTTATTGAATCTAGTTCTTTGTTACTTTTCAACTTGTTCAATACCGGTTGGACATAGTTGACGGATCTTCCATAATTGCTGGGGAACCAACCTCTCTGTATTTCTCCATTCGGGGAAACAATCACCCCATCCCACCAACCTGTGTTTGACTTACATAGAACGTATATAGTATCCCCTAGACTTAATGGCAAATGTGAAGGTTCTGTGGCAGGAAAATCATATAGGGCTATGACCGTGTCCAAGTGTTTCAATGGCTCATTATTTGAAGTTTTGGGATCCCGTGGGCCTATTGCATCTGGAGCAATCTCATCAAGGAACTGATTTGACATTATGCTCTAGTGCTCTTTTTTGAATTGTATGTGTGAGTGTTAACCCAGTAACTCTAAAACCCTTCTCGTCTAATTGTTGTAGTCCTTGTTTTTATGTTTTTTTTCTCCCTTGTGTGCTGGCAGCCGAGCCGTACTATCCCTTTCTGGAAGTTTTCTTATCAAACACTATTCACTAATCAACAAACAAGTTGTTTCTTACCAATAAGTTGGAAGTTATTTTCGAAAAAGTATGAAAACAGTCACGGTACTGGGTCAGACATTGGAAGTGGTATCACCATCACTGGTAGTTCATTGTTTTGTCCCTATCCCGTGACCACGAACCCTACTGACTGCGCCAATCAGCCAAAAAAATAGCGAGGCAAAAAATAGGTATGTAGCCAGAGAAAGAGCAGTTTTAATTCAATTCAACTATGTCCATATTCTTTAAAGCTCCATTAGATATAGAGATAAGGTTAGACAATGAGGAATCAAGAAAGCATGTCGATGTTAGAGCGCCTCAAGGGAGAATGGAAAAGTTACCAATCTACAAAGATGGGGAATCTGTAAAGGGAACAGTTACCCTTCGAACTAGAGATGGAAGAAAAGTCGAGCATTTGGGAGTTAAAGTCCAACTATTGGGCTCAATTGATACTAATGTAGATGGATTAGTATCTTCGGAATTCTTATCATTAGCAACTGAATTAGCATCACCGGCCCAGTTGACTCACCCAGAATCATATCCTTTCGAATTCAAGAATGTTGAGAAACAATATGAAAGTTACCGAGGCAAAAATGCAAAACTAAGATATTATCTTAAGGTTACTGTTTTAAGAAAGTCTTCTTCTGAGATCACAAGAGAGAAAGAATTATGGGTTTTCCATTATAGTGCTCCACAGTCAAAGGCGGTTACAACTACTTCGACACGAGCAGCACCATCTTCGTCATCAACCCCTATAGCTGGAAATAAGGAATCACATACTGTGAAAATGGACGTGGGAATCGAGGATTGTTTACACATTGAATTTGAATACTCGAAATCTCGATTCTCATTAACGGATGTAATTGTTGGACGCATCTTTTTTCTATTAGTGAGGTTGAAGATCAAACATATGGAATTATCTCTCATTCGCAGAGAGACGGTAGGGGCACCTCCTAATCAAATCACAGATAGTGAAACCGTGGTTAGATTTGAAATAATGGATGGTGCTCCTGTAAAAGGGGAAACAATTCCGATACGACTATTTTTGAATGGGTTTGATTTAATTCCAACATATAGGGATGTCAATAAAAAGTTCTCCACCAGGACGTATCTTTCTCTAGTGCTAATTGATGAAGATGCAAGAAGATATTTCAAACAAAGTGAAATAATACTTTATAGAGAACTGTAATGCGCTGTGATGCTTTAGTATACAGATTTGTAAAAAATAAGAATCGCATAAAGGCCAATGGATAGCTTTATATCTAGTTTATACTTTACAAAACAAAACTTTAAACAATGTAGACTAGTGAAGTCTGCATGAAAGGAATAGATATGTTTAACTTCAGACTAACTAGCAACTAACATTGTTAGGAAAATGCTAGTGTAGAAATTGTCGTGCATGCAACAGAAAAAATCAGGTTTTGCCTTGCTACATATAATCGGTTATTTAAATCATTCAAACAGATTTCTGTTGTTGATTCACACTTCAAATGATATAGAACCAATTTTCCCAAGTGGCCATTCAATCTTTCGAAATTATAGACATACAGAGGTTTATCATATGAAAGAATCATCTTATTTAGACGATGTCGATCGACGATCCGTCGATAGATCTCGCGCTGCGCCGTCAAACCTAATATTCGACATGTCTGGAAATCCTATTTATAACGATACCCCAACTTTTGATGACCAGTATGCTGCAATACCAATAAATATTCCTAATAAGAGAAGCAACCAAACGGTTTCTTTATCAGCAGCTGGGATACGAGCGGTCATGTATCAATTACAAAGTCTATATATCAGAACACCTGTCAAATTGTTTAGGCCATCTCGATTCGATTACTTGGCACAAGTACGAGAGCTTGCTAATAGACACAATAATATCCTGGAGAAGCCATATAGGTTTCGTACTCATTCATCGTTGGGGATGTTATTCCATGTAATTAGGAAGGAAGGATGGAAATTTATCCCCGACCACGTTTTACCACCATTGATAGCTAACTCAGCCACGGGATTAATTTTGTATGTAACATATTTAACATCATTGGATTATTATAATAAACAACATCAAACGCCTCCTTCACAATTCAATTGGTATTCACCATTCGATACTTGGAGGGCTGGTTTTCTTGCTGGTGCTGTACAATCATTAGCAGCTGCTCCTGTTGACGCCATATATACTAGACTGACAGTGGCAGAAATGTTGGAAGGAACTCACCAAAATCTTTGGATGTTTGGCTTACATAAATTAAAGGAAATTGGATTAGTCGGTGTATTTGCTGGGTATGGTTTTTCATTCATCAAAGAAAGTCTTGGTTTTGCATTTTATTTTTCAACTTTTGAAACGGTCAAGACTGAAGGTTATGATTTAACTCATAAAACGATTATGTATTATAGGAGAAGTGAAGCAAATATCAAGAAAAAATTACAAAAGATATTTAAATGGAATGATGAACAAGTTGATGAAAAATTGGAGAAATTGGAAAGATATAGACTGGATAGACTATTAAAATCAACATTTGTATTAATAGCTGGTGCTTCTGCTGCATGTTCTTTATTGGCGGTTCAATATCCCCTTTCTAAAATTCAAAAGATTCATTTATCAAGATTAGAAGCCTTGGATGTTTATTCTGCTTCAAGGTATAACTCAAGACCATTCATTACAATGTATTACAATTCTTATATTGACACTTTTAACCAAATTGTGAGAATGAAACAAAAAGCAGGAGTTACTTGGGCTGAAGCTGCATACAAAGGATTTGTGAGAAATGCATTGACTACGATTCCTGCTACTTCGGTTGGTTTATTGGTTTTTGAAATCATGAGAACTAAATTGGCTGATAACTTTGATGAAATTCTACAGGCATAAAACTTTGTATATATATATATATATTATTTCACTGTATATAGCTGTTATTTTTGATTGGTCTTTTTCAAATAAGAATTCCAACCAGCATCTCTATATCTTTTACCTTCTTCTTTAGGATCTCTTCCTTTACCAAATAAACCTCTACCAACAATGATGATATCAGTACCAGTAGATACAACTTCATCTACAGTTCTATACTGTTGACCTAATTCATCACCTTTATCATCTAAACCAACTCCTGGTGACATGACGATCCAATCAAATCCTTCTTCCCGGCCACCCATGTCTCTTTGGGCAATAAACCCGATTACGAATTCTTTATCAGTTTTAGCAATATCGATTGTTTTTTGGGAATATTCACCATAAGCAAGGGAACCTTTTGAAGATAATTCTGCCAACATTAATAAACCTCTTGGTTCATCAGTAGTTTCCTTGGCGCCTTGCTTTAACCCTTGCACTACACCAGCACCAGTGACACCGTGAGCATTAGTAATGTCAGACCATTGGGCAATCTTGTAAACACCGCCAGTATATTGTGATTTGACAGTATTTCCAATATCAGCAAATTTTCTATCTTCAAAAATCATAAAATTATGTTTTTTAGATAATTCCAATAATGGCTTAATTGTACCTTCGTATGAGAAATCGTCAATTATATCAACATGAGTCTTGACTAAACAAATAAATGGCCCTAATTTATCTATTAAGGATAAAAATTCTTCAGTAGTTGTTACATCAACTGAAGCACATAAATTTGTCTTTTTAGACTCCATTAAGTTGAATAAACGTTTTGCCACTGGTGATGGATGGGAATTAGCTCTTTCAGTGTATGTGTTGTTGTTAACCATTGTGTAGAGTGCTGATATCTTGCCAACTTTGAAATGAGGTGAAGATTATCGGATCTTTCGCAGAACTGAAAAATTGCGCATTTTAAAAAATGATTTTTATATTAAACTAAATATATACTTATAACTCTTCTCGTTTATCCTCTTCCACTATGTTTTCATTGGTATTATTTTCTTTAATGGCCTCAGTTGAGACGTCGAACTCGGTGAATATATCAGCAGCACCAACAATGTTATCTTCTGTTTTCTCTTGTTGAACTTCTGTTTCTGTAGAAAGGAACTCATTACGTAAATCAGGATAAATTGATCCAATCATATCCCAAGATTTCTTCCAAAGATCTTCCTTCTCAGGTCCTAAAGTGCCATTACTCTGTAATACCAATATCATATTCTTAAGTAATTCCGAGCCCGATTCATTAAATTCTGACCCTTTATTATTTGCCCCAATTTGATAAAATTTTAAACAATTATCAAGTAATCCTAACCAAACAATTTCGGTTTCATTATTTATAAAATCATCAATATGTTTTAAAAAGACTCGACTAACTAATGAAAATGTTTCATATTGAGTTATGGCAAATCCATTTATATCAGTTTGTAAAACTTCAGGTTTTGTTAATTCAATTAATAATGGAAATAATCCAAATTCAAAAATACCATATGCCGAGATATTATTTTTATCATCACTTGCAGTTCCAGCTTCAAGTGATAATGCAACTGTTTGAAGCAGTTTTACTGCGAATTTTCTCACTTCACGACATGGATTGAAACATTGATGTGCTAATGCTTGAAGTAAAGAATATGACAATCCCTTATCTTTAAACCCTTTATTTGAAACAATGGGACCCAAGTCACACGTAAGTTTAATTGATGTTTTTGAAAGTTGGATTAATTCTTGGAAATATTTATTGTCAACATTTTCCAAATCTAAATGTTCATGTTCTTGTTCAAATTGAGATCCCATTGCTCCAAGAGATGAGACTTCATCTAATAAACCCAAAATTGCTACATAATTCTCGGAAGTTATATCATTAGATGATGAATTTTTAATGATTCCTTCAAGAAATGAAATAATATCTTGAGCATAAGTTTGGATTGATGCAAATGTTCGAAGGGCTTTCCAATATTCTTCTTCAACAAGTAATGTTTTACAACACCAAGAATCATCGTCAACTAAAGATAATAAAGGTTGAAGTATTTGTGTTCCTTGTTTATTTATAAGTTCCTTATCAAATGTTCCCACTGATTTTATGGTTTCAATTAAATTTGGAGTTCCTTCACTATATCTCATTAATAATAAGTTATAAGCTAAAATTCTTAATTTCCCCTTTTTAGAAATATGGGATGATGTTTCAGTAATCTTACCAAGAACACTATCAATAAGATTCTTTTCATTTAATAATAAACAGAAACAAACGGAAATTTCCAATAAAAACAATAATTCAGTTTCGTAAAACCGTTTAGTTTTATCATTATATTCTGGGAATGATTCTAATAATAACTTGACAAACATTGATAAATCGTTACTTGATCCTTTGGAAATTATAGCAAAAATATTGGGGATATTAAGTGATTTAATACAATCAATAGTGGATAATGTAGATTCGATTTCTTGGTCGGTTGGTTCTGGAGGATTGTCGGAATACCCTTTCAAGAACGATGAAAACGTTGATAATAATCCCGAATTGTTTAATGGTTTAGTTCTTTTTATGATATAACGAGCATTTACTTTAGGTAATGGACCAAGTTTAATTTTCTTTTGAAATTCCCCAAATAAATTTGGATTAATTAAACAATTTTCAAATAATCTTAAAATAATCTTGACCACTTTTGACCAAGATGGTGATATTTGACAATCATTTTTCTTAATTAATCTGAATAAAACCACCGTAGATAATTGGGCTTTAAAATCACGTCCAAACCACACTGCCAATTCACTAACTGTAATAATTTCTTCTTGTTTCTTTTCAATTCTAATTTCGGTTATGGGGATTTCTTCCCGAATATTATTGTTATTATTATCGTCATTGTCAGGGTCGACAAAGGATATTTTAGTTAAGGAACTCAAATCTGACAATGAATCAATTAATTTATCTATTGAATCGGATAAATTGTAATATAAACAAATATTGGCAATTTTATCAATTGAAGACATTAATCTTGTTATAATATGATCATCGGAAGCTTCTTTGAAAATATTAATAATTGTAGTTATCAATTTATCCATCACGGTTTCAAAAATACACTTGTCAAATTGACATAATTGAACCCCATCAAATTCTAATTGATCTTGATGTTCAGATTTGAAATCTTGAGTCGAAACCAAATTATGCCAAGCATCATCAAACCATTTATCAGTACCATGATGTTCTTCCGGCATGATTATTTCACGATCTTTAATAGACAGATAAATCTTGGCAAGATACCATTCGGGGAAATCTTTACCATTATAAACCCCCCGTAAATTTCTTCTATAATCTTCTAAAAGCATTTGTTGTTTAACTTGAGGATTATGTAAATCTGTATTTAACATAATTATTGAATATGACAAGACAAACACGGAATCTCGATCAGGTCTTACCGGTTCAGTGTTTTCATTAGGGATACTTCCTCGTTTCGAAGGTGATATTTGTAACGTGGTTGACTCATCTGATTGACAACTAACATATCTTTCAGCAAATTTTTCCACTACTCGTTCAATTTGTTGTGATTCACCTGGGAGTCTAAATGTTTTCAATAAAATTCTTAAAGCTTCATCAACTCTTAAATCTTTAAAATCAAATAAATCTATAAAATGACCAAATAATTCTCCATTTTTAGGTTTAGCCAAAAATTCACCAAGGATTTTCTTATTTAATCTCCCTGATTTTGAAAAGAAAAATTGAGCAACTTCGTGTAAATCCTTTTCATCTTTAATAAAACCCTCCTTGGCTAAAGATTGTACTCCTTCTTGAGGTTTATCATTTAATACTTCTGTACAATGAATAAATGCAGTTTTCTTTTTCCGTTGTTGAATTAAATCATGTAAAGGTATTGAATCAATATCCTCTTTTGTTGCTTTAATTCTATTATTGATCCCAGCGATAAAAGATAAGATACCTTCTAAACATATAGGAGGGACATTATCAGTTGTAATAAGGGCAGATTCAGGTAATGCAAGAGTACACAAAAATTCGATAATCTTTATGGATAAATCAGATTTTTCAAAATCACAATCATAATCAATAAATAAATTAGTGAAAAACACCGGCGATCTTGTCCATAATAAACTTAATGATTCAATTAACATTTCTTTGGAAAGAGAATTTCTTGTTGATACATTTGCCCCAGTGAAATTATCATTTTGATTTTTTGAAGTTGTTGGCAAGATTGATTGGAAAATAAGTGATAATGTCAATTCAAATTGAGGTTTTAATTGTCTTCCTAATACAATAGATACCGTGGTAAATAATTGTAATGATGCTTTTAAAAGTGCGGGAGAATCAGTGGTTGTTATAATTTGTAAAATATGTTTTGAAATTGGATCCGATATTAAAGTTAATAATGCTGGATGTTTGGGGATTTCTAAACCTGCTACTTCAATAATTATGTTGATTAAAGATAATGCAAACACTCTTGTACTTTCCATATGTTGATATTGATTTGTTGGAGAAATCATGGAAACTAAAATCCCCAAAAATTCATTGATACAAACAATTCCATATGATTGTATATGGTCTGCTTCCGTCTCGGTCTCAGTATCATATTGTTGTTCATGCTCAGCAGCCTCGGTTTCAGTGTCTTCATCAGAATTCAGATCTCTTGGAGTATTAATTTCACTTGGTTTTATATCAGTACCACCAATAAGATCTTCTGGTAATTTTGTATCGGAAAAATTAGTTTGTAAATCATCATTAAATTCTGGTTCAGGTTCAATTTCTTTTAATTTACTGAAAATTTTAACAGTTATAGAAACCATGGCCATTTCTGCTGCTCTTCGTAATACTTCACTTCTTTTCTTATTACAAGCTAACGATAACGAGATTTGGACAACTTCAGAAACAACTTCATCCGGGAGGGAAATTGATAATTGACTGGTGATTATTTCTTCTAATAATCTTAAAACTTTAAGTAATATGGCATCATCTGAATTTTGATCGGCAGCTTCAAATCGACAATGAGTTAAAGAAGATATAATTTGAATTAAACAATTCTGGATATTGTTTGATCTTGAAGATATAATTCCATAAGTTAAGAATTTTGAAATTGCATTCAAGGATAATGAAGTGATATAACCTGAAGTTGATGAAGATTTAATCACTAATAAGAAAGGTTGTAACAATGTTAAACTATCAATATCATTCAAATCTTTGGCATCACTTAATATAGACTTCAATTGCAAGAAAGAAGCAAGTAATGGATTATCTGATAAAGATCTATGAGAATTTCCACCGCCTGTGCCTCCTCTGGCTGAATCGCTATTCCCATGACTACTAGTTGGCATAGTAGAAGTAACAGTAATACCATCAACATCGTCATTATTGTGTCCTCCAAAAATATCACTAGCGGCTAAAATAGCAGCAACTCCGGTGTTGTTCCATCTATTCATTTTACGCATTGCTGAAGCCATTGTCATACATTCATTTATCATTAAAGTAATGGGGTTCATACTTGCTATTGTATGGGAATAGCTAGAAGTGAAAGCACCAGCAGGAAGCAAGGAGGATCCTGAACTTAATCCTGAAGCATGTGGATGATGGTTTTTAAGAAAATGTCTGGCAACCACCAGATTTGACGGGGTAGGAGATTTTGAATATGGTTCTTCAAGCATATTGAAGGTGGGGAGTTAACAGTATGTAAATGGGTCTAATGTATAAATAACCGACAAGATCCGAATAAGTTGTTCAATATATCAACTTTCTCTGTATTCTATTTCCTTATTTCACTCCAGCAATTGTGAGGTTTCTTAATTCTCTCTTGTACGGTTTAGCCTGTGCGTTTGTCGTGTTGATTTATGTGGTGTTTTTTTTTTTCCTTTTTGGAGGTCTTTTTTTAGCTGCTGAGATTTCTCCACCTTGTCCTTTAGAGTTGGATCTTGGTAGAAGATCTTAGTAGAAGCAATTACAATATAAACTGATATACTACTTTACACTATATACACTAGATAATTCGTTGGTGGTAATTCTTGTATGAAGTCCAAGCTAACCTCCATTCTTTTTCTTGTAATTTTGGACTGAAAACGTCAAAATCGTATTTTTCTAATCTATTCAAATATAACGTTGTGGGAACTGCCACCATAAATGGAGTAAATATAACATCAGGTAAATTCTTTCTCCAATTTTTACTATGCTTGTGTAATAATTGTTCATTTGGATGAATGTTTAAACTCTCTTTAATTTCTTGTTGAACTTTGCTTAACTTATCTCTTGCGGTTAACATATGATCATTGGCAGTGATTGCCGTTTCATATACAATATTCTTTAATTTTTCTCTAATTTCTTCTTGTTCCAAATTAGTTTTGATATGACCTTGACATAATCTAATTAATGATTCTTGTGATAAATCAAATTTAGTCATTAAATCCACGGGCATGGTAACTTGATTTCTAGTACCAGCATAATATTGCATACCTAATATCATCGACCCCACGGCGGTTGCTTGACCAATATGAGCAGCAATGTCACTGATATTTGACTGAAGATTGGGCGACAACTCAAGGAGACGGATTGATGAAGGGGATATTATCGGGGAGAGTAACAATCCTTGAGTTAGATAATTCAATTGGGAATAGGTTCCTTCACCATAACTACAAATATCATTCACATTTTGGAAACTATTACCTCCTTTGACAAACATCCGACGTGTTTGAAGGAATTTCAATAAATAATCCACATCTAAATTAAGATTATTTCTTAACCCATCTCGTAATAAAATCGCAATTGGTTCTCCAAGATCTTTGTCGGAAGATGGATCTTCCATAAATACTCGAGATATTAAATCACTCCAAAACTTAAATTTTAAATCAACAGTAGAAAATGATCCTCCTAATCTCGCCGTCATTTCTGTCTGATTCTTACTTGCTTCACTAATCTTGTTTATTTCAAGATTGAATGCTCGTATAGCTAAAAATGAATTTCGAGCAATATCAGGGATATATTGTGCTAAAAGATATGAAGATCTATCATTATGTTCTAACGATTGAATGATATTTTGTTGAGCATTATGAACCAATTCATCGTATTTGCTAGAGTATAGTCTTTTGGCAATGACTTGGTTGCTTCTCAATCCCGACCTCAACATGGTTGCTAACTGCAAATAAAGCTTGATATTTTTTTTTTCAAGATTTTTTCAATATATATGGATCATCGGATTACAAGCAAATATGAAAATTGAAACTATTAGACCAAAGACTTATTTGGATATTTCTAGAGGGCCTGAACCAATAGGTAGAATAGTAGTTGAGCTATTTACTGATCTTGCGTTAAATTCATCAACAAATTTTCTTAATTTAGTCAAGGGAATTGAATTAGGTGGGAAGGTTTATACATACAAAAGAAATACCTTCCATCGAATAATTAAAAACTTTGTTATTCAAGCGGGGAGTCTTGATAATTCAAACATTTCTACAATTTACGGAGATAACGAAATTGATAGACCAATTCCAGGAGAAAACCTTGAACAACCGTTAGATTCGCCTTTTCTATTATGTATGGCCAATAATGGAGATGTTAATGCTAATGGAAGTCAATTTTTTATAACTACATTTCCTCAACCACACCTCACAGGTAAACATTCAGTATTTGGGAAAGTAATCCATGGGAAATCAGTAGTTCGAGAAATTGAACGGGCCAAAACAAATACTGATAATGTTCCTGAACAACCTATTACTATTACAAATTGTGGTGAATGGATGGATAATATGGAACTTCCAATATTTAATGCATGCTATGATACTATAGGTGGAGATATTTTTGAAGAATACCCTGATGATGATGAGAATATCGATAAAGATTCTTCTGAATCAGTATATAATGCCGCAACCAAGATTAAAGAAAGTGGAACATTACTCTTTAAAGCTGGTGAAAAGTATAAGGCTTATTTAAAGTATCGGAAATGTTTAAGATATGTTATGGAATATATCCCGGATCAAGATCAAGAACCAAATTGGTTTAACCAATATCTGGACCTTAAGAAGAAATTATATTTGAATTTAGGTTTAGTATGTTTACAATTAAAGAATTATCTTAAATCAATAGATTATTCCAGTTATTTATTAGATTTAAATAATGTCAATCAACTTGATAAATCAAAGGCATTATTCAGAAGAGGTTCTTGTTTAATTGAATTGAAAAAATATCAACAAGCATTAATTGATTTAAAAGCTGCTCAAGAAATATTACCTCAAGATGTGGCTATAAATAATGCTGTAACTAAATGTGAAACTTTAATTGAACAGGAAAAGAATAAAGAACGAGCAAAATATTCAAAGTTCTTTTCATAGAGCAAGTATTCTATTTAAATATTTATTTGGAACCCTTATGTACAAAGAATAGACTATATATGTATATAACATTATTGAGTATTGTCTGGTTGAGACTCATTTGATTCTTCTTCATTTCTAGTATTTTCACTAGACAGTTCATTACTTCTATCACTTGGTATAGGAGTATCATTAAACAAATTTCGTAACTCTTCTCCATCAACTATTTCATCAGTCAGTCTAGTCTCTATCGTTCCATCAGTCGTTCTTCTACTGGTCATACCACTAGGGAAAAGTGGTTCATTAATAGGTGGTGTTCTAATTGTTCGTTGTCTCGTTAAATATTCAATAACATGTGATAATGGATCATTGCTAGATAATGGTTCACTAGCTTCTCGCCATCCACCTCCTGATGATCTTAATAAACGTCTAATTGGTGGTGGTGGAGGTGGCGCACTAACAGCATGTTCGTGTGGTGACTGAGGAACAACCGGTATTGTTGGGTTTGATGTTGTAGTTGCTGCTGGTGGCAGATCGGAAATGTTATTTTGAACAGTAACATTAGTAGGATTAGCTACAGTACTATTTTGCGAAGGAATTGTAAATATAGTAAAATTTCTAGCTCCTTGAGTTTGTGGTGGTATTGGACGGGTTGTTTGTTGTGGTTCTGCCACGGAAAATCTACACAATGGACATGTAGTATGTTCTTTTAACCATTCACATAAACAATCCTTACCAAAAATATGTCCACAGGGCATCTTTATAGGAATATGATCGAACTTCTCAGTTAATTCCGCCAATAAAACTGGTTGGTCATTGTCTCTGTCATGTTCATGTCTCAGATTGGTTGAACTTGAGGTCGTAAATGTTGACAGATCGTGTAATCTTCTCTTTTTATGAGAAACCAGTTCATCCATATCAATTTCCAGTTTTTCCTGTTGTTGAATAGCTTCATACACTTCAAAACAAATTGAGCAAATATTACTTTCATCAAGTTCTTGTAATTTTATCCCAGGGAAACTTGAAAATGTATTTAATGTTATTCCCTTTTCGTTATGTAATCCATTTAATATTGATGTATATGCTAATTGAGTTGCTAATCTTATAAATTCCTGTATAACTCTTGGATCTCTATTTGATGCATTATTAGGTAAAGACATAACTAATGATCCTGCTCTATTAGGATTATTTGGTTGGTTCTCATCTGAGAATACATAGTTTACCGTGATCACAATAGCCCGGTTTGGATCATCGGGATTGTCTGAATTGTCATTGTTCCCACTTGAGGTATTGTTTGGGGTATCATTGTTTGTAGGAGGGGGTGCTTCGGATGAACTGGGATTAGAATCTGACGTTTGATTGGCGTTGTTTGATGTATCTTGTCTATCGCTGGTCTGTTGCGGTTGCGCTTGTGCTTGCTGTTGTTCTCTTGTTATATTCTCATTGGTTAATTCTTCGGAAATATCATTTGAAATTCTTGAAGGAGGGGAAACAGTAGGAGGGTTCGTTTGTTGCCAAGTTATATAACTTGAATTATCTCTTCGCGTACCTAAAATTGTATCCATAAATCTTTCAAATATCCCCATATCAATTCTATGACTTCTATTACGATTACCATTGTTAGCATTATTGCTAGCAGGGGTCTCGCTATCCCTATTATTTGAATTTGGATCTTCTTCTATATCTCTATTATTGTCCATGCTTTATCTATGATATGTTACTTAAAAAAAGAAGGGCAAATAAATGTGTAGTATAATATTAAGGGATATTAATAAAATATTAAGGTCAATAATTTTATACGTAAAAAGTTAACATTAGTAATACACGATTTGGAGTGTGAGAAAATATTTACTAAAAGAAGAAAAAAAAGACTGACAGCAACTGTTTAACCAATACGGTTGAGATCACTTGATCAGATAAAGAAATTATTAGCATACGACCCCATATTATACCACCATATGATAACACGAAAAATAAACAAAACATCATTAGGAAACTTTCCTTCTAGAATGTAGACCCAATCATATTCTAGAATGTTCCCCTCGTATTCGGCATGCCCAGTAAAAAAAGGCAGTTAGTTCTGGAAAAAGCCGTTCTGATTTCTTGATCAGTTTAAAAAGTATGAAACCATGTAATTAAATAGTTCTTTTGTGACCATGGATTATTCGGAATTAGAATCTGGAGTCACCCGTTCCACAACAGATAGAGGCGCAGACGAAAACAATAAACACTTTACGTTTTACATCCATACAGTGTTTCGCAAATTAATTCAAACCACGCGACATTTTATTTTCATACCAAGGTTTGAAATTTCCGAGGGCAAGATTTTCATACCACGTGAATAGTGTGCTTTGATTACTAGGAATTCCGACCTAATTTGTTAGAG
>LQMS01002207.1:0-20241 GCA_001657455.1 Spathaspora girioi | reverse complement strand
GCAGCCCTATAAGCCGAGCATCCTTGTTCCAAAACTAGGTGCCAAAATTCTTCCCTCTGGGTTTCATGATAACGCCTGTAAGGCCCTCTCATGTAGCTACACTCGCGTTTAACATCTACATCTACGTCTACAACCATATCGATTTTACTTAATTCTTTCTCGCTCCATGGCGGATCAATATTCATGTCATTCTTTTCGGTATGAGTATAATCATTGTAAGAAAAACAGCTCTCCAAAGGCTCATATTCCAAATCCATCTTGTCGGATGTTACTTCGTAGAAATTTCCGAAACTATCTATATAGCCACCTTCAACTTCTTTCAGGCGAAATTCCATGACAATTAATGTTTGTTTGTTTGAACTTCCAGAAATTGATATCACATAGAGTGCAAAAAAAAGATTTTTTTGGGTGAGAAAAAGGTTTGAATAATTTCGATCACGTGGTTTGAATAATTCTACCCCCGGAAGTTTGAATCTTTTCTTCTCGGTAGTTCGAAAAAAAAGTCCCCTCCGGTTTGAAAATAAATGTCGCGCTGGTTTGAAAAAAAATAATAAAGACTGTAAATCTCAAGATTTAAGCTTTTTGATTTCTTTTCTTTTGTTTTCATTTTTCGCGACCAAATTTCTTGTCTGGGCAGAATATAAAATCATGCCAGGTTGTCGATACGCGCTATAAATGGTGGTAAATCTCTAGTGTAGATAGACACTTAATACACCAAAGCTTCTTTCCCTTATAACCGCGCGAATAGTATCTTTATTTATATATTATTGCTGACGTTATTTCAACAAAATACAAAGCAAAAAAACATTTGCATTAAATTTTGAAGTATCAAAAATAGGTCTTCTAGTTTCGAATTACGCAAAGCAAACAGTTGGGGGGTTTCTCTCAATAATTCTATTTTGATTCCAAATGTTTGATTACTCAACACTTAGGTAGAATCACCGAGAATATCACACAAAACCCGTTAACATGGTAAATATAAACATGAACAAAATGGCCACCAAAAATAATGAATGATCCCAGTTTTCCATTATAAGTACGGCTTGTAGCTATTTTGACTAGGTAAAATATACTTAGCACATTTGGTGAAAAATTACAACATAAAAGCTTCACCATTAATTTCGCTTTCATGTTTTTCTTATTTATATTAATAAAGTACAATCATTATGGAGAGGGAGTAAAAAGCAGGCAAGGACGAAGGCGCATAGCAACTTACTTGATTTGTAATACATGCTAGATCCTAATCAATTATTTTTTTGGTTGTAGATTAGATTCTGATGTGTGGAGAAAGTAATATGGAAACAATCTTTTCGGCTTGGGTCATGAACAATAGCAATTATCAGGTGTTGCCTTGCTCAATTGTGATCACTTTAGTCTGGAGTATATGATAAAGATTGCACAATTATGAAAGGATATCGAAATTGACTGCTTAATTATGGCTGAAAGTCTCTAAGTCAGTCCATGCACGTAAGCGATGATTTTTACCCTGTAGTTCGATACAACGATGAGAATAAGCTTCAGTTGTCCGATTTGTTGCGTTTACATCCCTGGAATCTCTAAGTGGCGGGTGGCTGATGCTAACCGTTGCGTAGAGGTGAAGGTTGCAAAACGAGCGCAAGTGCTAACAAGAATATTTTTTGTGTTTACTAGCTGGAAAATTTTTAGCGAAAACTGTCAACAAGATATTCGCAAAAAGTGAACACTCACAAAAATTGTTGCAGCCAGATATTCTCAAAAAAAAAAGATTGTAGATTAGTAGATAACTAATTTACAAATATGTAAAATTTGTACTATTTCATAATGATTGTCATCTACTTATATTGAGAGATGATTTCTTTCTCTAATTAGAGAGCATTTTATAAATAATAAATCTATTGGTATAAATGGAATTCCTATTTAATTATTCGCGTTAAAAATAAATTTAGATTTGATTCAGATAAAATATTTGGATAGTGGGAATAATTCCTTAAGGTGCAAAATATCCCCTTAATTCTAGATTCCCTGATTCTTTGACATACTGCTAAGAAGTGGCACCAAGTACTAGATAAAAGAATATAATGCTCCCAGCTAGATCAACTGGTTATTCCTTTATGTGACGGACATGTGGTTTCTAAACATTTTCAAAAAGGTATAATAAGATAGAAGGAATACATCAAATGTATGAGAGCAAAACTCCAGAAGCTGATGATTAGCACGCCAATATTCCAGTCTGTGTTTCTTCAAAGAAACTGTCGCGCAGGTATTACTTTCTTTATCAAGTAGAATCTTCAACAACAGCTATAGATTATATTGTAAGAACCAAATTGTCTGCTGTTGACCTTCTTTTGTGGTAGTTGAAGATTGCCCAGAGATATTAGATAAATTGTAGCTATCAAAACACATCAATCATTGGTCTATTTAAGTATATACTAAGAGGATAATTCTTGGCAGAATCTATTTCCAAGCAATGCGATTGTTCTGTTAACTATCAATTAAAATAATTCAAATAGAAAAGGTACCCATACCATAACAGACAGAACATCAAGAAAATGAGCTTTAGATTTTTTCAGAGATGAAATATTATCAGCTTTGGAAACCATCTGTCTAGAAGATGTTGGCTCGCCGGATGTCTTGGGAGTTGATTTCTTAGTTTCTACAGCCTCTGTTTCCTTGAACAATTTCGTATCCACTGGTGTTGGCTCTTTAACAATCAAAGATAGAATTGTTTCTAAGGCAGAAGCTTGTTCCCCTAAACCATAAATTCCGTCCCAACTTCCCAAAGCCCAATCCATCCCACATGTGATTCCATCAGAACCACCCGAGCACGAAGCTGCAGCTCCTCGTGCAGACTTTTGTAAATAAGGAATGATCTTTGATCTGGATTCTGGCATAACCCAAGAAGTCAATGCAAGACTCCTTGCGAATAATGACCGGAAAGAACGTTGGTCATTGTTGCAATTATCGTATCGAACACACGTTGTTTCTTGCATGATATTGTCCTGGAAGAAGTACTCAAGTGAAGCGTGCAATATTTCATTGGTTCTATTTTTCCATTTTTCCAGCTTGGTAATATTATACATATATGCACTTCCAGAAAGCATTATACCATAGTTGTAAGACCATCTGAGAGGGGTGATTTCTTTGCAGTCAGTCTCTATTTCTGCGCCATCATGAAGCCAGAAGTTTCCATTATATTCATCAAGGAAACGTACATCTTCCATCCATTTCCATACTTTGTTAGCAATATCGAAGTAAGTCTTATTGCCAGTAACTCTAGCTAATCTGGCAGCAATGTGAAAAAGACAACCATTAGAAACAGTATTTTTGTAATTGTATCCATTATTCCATTCATAAATTTGCCACCTTAATCCTCCACCACAATGTGTGGTGTCCCATCTTGCATTCATACTATTAAATAAATTCTTGGCCAATTCCAACCAAGTATGATCTTGTGGTTGGGGGAAATTTCTTTCAACCGCTTCCATGAGAGTCATCCCCCACACACCTTGATCATCGTTACCTTCAGTCTTTGTTTGGTTCAAAGGCACATAATCAAAATTATCTCCTGTCTGCAGGTACATTCCATCAAAAATATCTTTCTTCAAAGCATCATTTGTTGGGTCACATAATAAATAATAGTCAAGAAGTCCTCCAAAAGTTTGGCCCGAGTTCCACCAATAATTTGGAGGTATAAACATTCCAATTACCCCTCCATAATTAAAACCATCATAGTAGTTCCAAGCTCCATCTGCGGCTAGTTTTGCTGCTGCACATATACTGTCATGGGAATTGATATCCAAATCGAAGGCTAAGACAAAGAACGATAACACCCAAAAAAGGATCAAAGTATCTATGAATCTAACTGATGCCATATTGCCTTTAATTTGTCGATTTTGACTTGATGAATACTAACAAAAGCTAAGCAGACTTAAAAAGTGGGGATTGAGACCTTTATTTATGGACAAAATTTGAAAAGTTTGTTAATTGCCATTTTAATGACGTAATTCACTATAAGTATTTTCATTTCGTTTAGGTGCTTGGTTTTGATTCCAAGTAGCCGAAAGTTGGGTGATGTGTTTAAGATTTTGTTTTTTAAAATCGCTGACACACGCATAAAAAATATTTCTCTTGCATAATCTTTGCTAACCAATTATTTTTTCTTGGGATTTAGATTTAAATAGCGCGATCTTTAGTAGAGCATCTAAGCAGAACAAGAAGCCAAGAACAAATTCAATTCCGCATTAACTATTAGGATGAGCGAAATTTTTTAAAGAAAATAGACCTGAATAAGAAAGCAGCTTTTCCAATTTGATGTTAAAGGAAAGAGGGGATCATTTGATATTGCTGCCATTGGCATGACAACCCAAAAATAGATATCTGATGCTCGCAAATTGAAACTTCAATAATGGTATAAATGGAACACGGATATTGCAGTGACATACCTAATTCATTTAAATAGATTTAAGCTTTTTTCTTTTCTTTTTGCTTCTTTTTGTTAAGTTTTTGCGACCAGATTTGATTGTGAGAATATAAAAATAGTAACTTCAAAGCAAAAAAACTTCTAATAATAATTTAGGAGAGCCATGTCTTTTGGTTTTGAGTTGTACACATTGAGCAAACAGGGCTTCTTTCTATAATTGATTCCAAACGTGTAATTATTCAACAATTAGGCTATTACTGGTGGGAGGAACATCATTCAAAAAAATAAATGCCAAGTAAATTCACTTGGCTACTCTTGAGGGAATATTTATTGCAATTTCACTGGTGTGATATATTTTCTATAGTAGTTTTATTCTGTTTGCAAATGGTCTGACGAATGCTCCCCCTTTCACCCCTGTCTTAGATAGAAGCTCCCTACAAAACAAAAATTGTATTATTTCTTAGTTTATATTTCGAAGGGATGATGGTCAGATAATTTTTAACCATAGCTGCTGCTCCTTGCTGTACCCTGCTTACTAGTGATCGAAAGTAGTACAAATATTCTGATTAAAAAATCCGAGAAAAGAACTTAAAGTTCCCTGCAGCTCTTGAAACGTAAGCCGAGAAATTCACCCCATATATGTAACGTTCAACTGCCTAGGAGTACTAGCTTCGTTCAGAATAAAGAGTGTTAACTCAAATTTTGTGATCTTCTGAATGTATAATCAATTGTAGAGAATATTCAAGTCATAAGCTTATAATCTTGTTATAACGAAATGTATCTACAGGGAAGTTTTATTATTTGAAATAGTCAATAATACCGATCTTATAATTTTAAGAGTACCATGAATTTTTTGGTTTAGAAAGAAGTAAACTGAAGATTTTCAAAAGTTAGGACTTCATGAATTGAAGTAAGATATATCAAATATTAAGCTTGAATTGAAGAAAAATTCAGAGGTGCTGTAATTTGCCTAGGATGAGATAATACAGGGAAAGAAAATCTGGACCGGCTAGTATTCTTCCCACCCCATTAATAAATATATTGCTTGTTTTTTCTAGTCTTGGATTTATATACAGGAATAAATTTGCAGCCATCTTAAACCGGGTTGTTCCTTGTTCGGTTGAATAGAAATACAAACCTCTTTGACTTAATAATTATATTGATAGTTTATTCAAATAAATTGAGTGAAAGTTTATTCACCATTACTACGTCTTTTATTGAATTGTTTCCAAACGTCTACATTGTTTAATTTACATTACATCCAAAGTGACTTTAAAATCAAGTACAAATTCACCTTACACTCAGGGCCATTAAGAAACTTACAAAAAAATAACGATTCATCCTTGTTGATCTAAGGTGTTATATCTTTTCATATTGTATATAAAGTTCGAGCTAAGTTCCTTTCATTTCTAAATACTATTTCCTAGAAAGCTTTTCAGTTTAGAAAAGTAGCATTATAAACCATTGATGACATTCTGAACGGTTAATTCAGGGAAAATAAGCAGGAGCTGGTTCAGATGGCAAGTCTTATCTAGGAGGAGGGATATCTGGTAGATACCTCTGAGTATGATTGGTTGTTCGAGGAGGAATTATTCGGGGGATTGTTGCTTTCTGAATGGTCACAACATTTGTTTTACGTTGCACTTTCTTTGACCCGACAAATAATAAGAACGAATAAAAATGGAATACCCATTAATAACCAATAGAAATGAATGCCCAGATTTCCATTATAAGTACTTCTTGTAGCTATTTTGACAACGCCACATCTACTATCACATGGTACTATCATACTTGGTGAAATTAAACATCACGAAAGAAAAATCAATGGCAATACTTTTTCTTATTTATATTCAATCATTATCAAGAGGGAGTAAAAAGTGGGCAAGGTTAAAGATCTGTCGTGCATTGTTCTTTTGGTTGCAGATTAGATCTTGTAATTACGCAAGATAATATTAAAAAAAGAAAAGAGAAAAAATAAAATTAATTACGTCTAGGCTATGAACAATGGAAAATGTCAGGTAGCGCCCTTGGTCGATTGTTTTCAATTTATAGATACGAGAGTGAATATTTTGTTTAAAAGAGAAGGAATTAAATTAAAATTTAGAACTTGGATCTGCCTCATTCCTAATTAAGGGGCGTTGAAGGAAATAATTACTTCCCATCAGGTTTGTCTACAAAAAAATATCCAAGGCCGAGAGTTAGAAGCGTTTACATAACATCAGCTCATAAATATTTCTTACTAGTCCACCAAAGAATATGTTAATGCTATTATACATTTATATTATACAATTATCTTACATACCTTATATCAATCCACTCAAAGTAAGTCTTTCCAAAAATGGCGATAAGTCATCCTTTCTAATTTCAATAACAGAGCTATCAAAGCTGTCAATCCTAATCTTTGCACCCGAAGTATTGGAAAGCTGCTGGAATGCTACACTGAATGTATTTAATCTAGTCATCTGGGTCTCGCCGCTCTTTGCATCTTTGGCTTGCTCTTGAGCCAATTTAGCCCTTGTTGCATTATTCATACCTCTGGGGTATTTAGGAGCGATCCCCATCACCAAGTAACTGTCACTATCAACATCCAAACTAGCAAGAATTAATGGTTTCAAAGAGTGACTTTCATTTGAAAAGTCCAATTCTGTTAAATTCTCTGCCACCCATGTACCTAGTTTGGATAACATTAATGGGTTGTTGAATATATGTAAATCGGGGATTGTCCCATCGTTCAATACACAAAATCGGTATAACTTAAGGTTCTTGATTAGTTTCCGTTCAAGGAGAGACATTCCGGTCCGGAAAATGATTTGCTGGATTTGTTTAGCATGTTCAAGACCTTGGAAAAGGAGTTCAAATCCTTTGGCTTTTTTGAATGATGATTTGGTTGTAGTGACCCCAATTTGGAGAGTGGTTCCCATATTCAATGCATCCCATGCTGACCAGAAGTTGCTCACCCATACTTTTTCTTTCTTTTGAAGTCGTTTGTCAATCCTTTCTTCTTCTTCATGACCATCATCTTCATCAGATTCTTGTTCATTCTCATTATCTTTTGTTTCCAATCCATTTGAAGTTAAGTACCGCTTATCCAGTTCAAGCAAAGCTGTCAAGGCTTCAACACATTCCATTGCCGATAACTGACCAGTAAAACCAAATGTTCGAATGAACCCCTGTCTTACTATACCTTCAAGCCCATACAATGGAAGATAATGATGGAATATACCTGGCAATTGTCGCTTGACTCTTGTATCCATATACATCCATTTCTGTTGTGCTACTGCCAATGAAACTCCCATCTTGGCAAACATTTTATGTAATTTCTTCTTTCCATCTTCGGTCCACAAATTCAACTTGGAATTGACTTGATTCGAATAAAAGAAGGAATCATATAAGGTCCAATGTCGTAGTAAGAAAAGGTGATAGTCCTTTTCTATGCTAAGTGAAGTTGAATCGGCGGTCTTAGTGGACCCACTAACTGCAGCTGGTTCATTTGATGGGTTGATTCTAAGGACTTCATCTCTAAGCAATGGATGCAACTTGTCATAAAGTTCAGGAAATTGGTTATCTAATGATGAAGTACCAATGATAGAGAGCCACAAGTTTTCAAGACTTGTTTCGCCAATGGCTGAAAGTAATGCATATGTTGTGATTGAATTGGCAGTGATTATGGAAGTTCCTTGGTTATAATATTGTTGAATCTTGTCTTGATTTTCTGACTTTTCCTTCTTACGCTGCTTCCTGATCTTTTTCATTCTTATTTCTTGTAATTTTCGTTTACGTGAAGCTGTTTCTTCGGAATCTTGGGAATTTATACTCATGTCATTATCAGAGTCTATATCTACATCAGTATCTCCACCAAATTCGTCATCTTCTTCAGTCATATCCAGCTCAGAGTCTTCTTCTTCTGTATCTCCATTTGCTACCTCTTCCATCATGTTTGTATATGCCAGTTTCTCGGACTTTAAATTAGCATCAATAAAACCATCGTCTAAACAAACAATCATTGCTGAACCAAACAAATTATCCAAATTCCACGGCCTGTGTCCATCGATGACATATATCTTTCTCCGCATGAGAATCGGCGTTTCTTTCTTCAAATCCAAATCTAGATCATTTCTAATTTCTTCTTGTTTCTCTTCTACATATTCTTCTGGATTCAATTCAAAGAATCCTTCCAAATCCAACATTGCACCACACCCAATAAGAAAAATATTACTGACATCACCATCCAATTTGGCGTAATGAGACTTCAAGTCAGAATATCCCACCACTGGTATTAATTGGTATTGGATCAACTCCTTTCTTAGGACAAGACTTAGAATCCTAGATGCACATAACGAATCTATGTCCAAACATGAAACAAAAATAACAAGCTTGCAAGTAGAATGTGAAAGGGAACTCCGTTTAATTTCTTGGAATGCTCGTGAATACTGAGAGGGGTTAATGTACATAGTATATTTGTTTCAATCTCCTCCCCCTCTTCAAATGTTGGGTGGTCTATATCTTGCTATCGAATTCAAATTCTAAAGATGTTTACAAAATTATTCAACGCGTACAAATTCGCGATCATCAAAGTAGGACAAAAATTCCTGTGTGTGTGAAACAAAAATTAAACGCGTTCTCAGTAACGAGACGAGAATCATGCTTTTTTGACATTCAATACATATTAGCTCTATGTACCTAATATCTGATTAGATTACTAATAGATATAGCACACTGTGATAAACTTAATTACTTAGTTTGGCCTTGTGAGGGGGAGGCCATGGCTTGTCTTTAGTTCATGTTGTTAACCTGGCTTTGCACGTGACAATTTATCAACGCCAAAAACCATGCCATTTTTTTGAAAAAAATAAGGGCGTGTGGCGTAGTTGGTAGCGCGTTTGCCTTGCAAGCAAAAGGTCACTGGTTCGATTCCTGTCTCGTCCATTTATTTTTTTGACCATACAGCTATTGTTTTCCACCGAACAAGTAATCAAGAGAGTTCTATGTGTAAGTATTTGAAACATTTCGAAGATAGAATCGACTACAAGTGATTAAAATGCTTCTTCAAGTTTGGTATGGTTTATCATAGTTGGATTGCAGTAACCTCCAAATGTCTGGTTTTGAAGGCGTGCAACCTCTTTGTTGTTTAACCCTATTATTAGTCCAATATACGAATCATTCAATGTAGAACAAAAAACAAAGAAACACCCCCTGCAGAATAATCCTTTAATTGATCATTTCCAATACAAGCGGCTGGTCACAATGACATTCGCTAATGTGCCCCAGAAATAAAAGCAAGTACTTTGGGGGGCCAAGAATGTGGGCGTGGGGGTTGCTACATTGCTATCCCCTCGTCTTGCATTAAGTGTAGGATCTCCCCCAAATCAGTTGCTTCCCCCACTCCAGTTTATATGTCGTGGGGGATGTTGGGGGATATTTTTCTATGTGGGGGATCTCATGTATGGTGGACAGCCTAGAATTTCTTTTCTCTCACATAAAAGCGGTAGATTTACTGGTTCCGACACTACGATTTTGCATTGTTCCTCGCGCATCTATATCAAAAAAGAAACACAACAACTCTGAAATTGCGGGAGAACAATGAATGACAATTAATTAATATTTTGGAGTAAATTTTCCGAGTAAGTTTAGACTAAAATGTTAGTAAAGGGTGGGTGATAATCTAGTTGTTTAAAAGCAGCTATTGTTGATTGTGTGTGGGGTACAGGTTATAGAGTTTCAATATAAATATAGCCAGAGTTGCTAGATTTTAGTTGGCTTGAATCATTAACATCACAAACCAAGATCATGTCTAGTGAAAAAGATAGTCCTTCAGTCCATACTAAAGAAGAACCTGGTTCTTTCATGTCCATATCATCAACTTCTACACAACCACCACGCAAAAGCTGGTTCAGATTTAGAAACCTTTTTGAAAAAATCGAAGATAGACCTACTCCTCCACAAGTTTACAACTACAGGGTTTATTTGACTGCTTTGATGGCCTCGGCTGCTGCCATTATCATCGGGTATGATGGAGGTTTCATTGGTGGAACAGTTGCACTTGATTCATTCCGGCAAGAGTTTAATTTAGATAATTCCCCCCATTCCAAGGCAATTATATCAAATGTTATTTCTGTTTTTCATGCAGGTTGTTTCTTTGGTGCATTAATTAGTTATCCATTCTCGTTTTACTTAGGTAGACGTATTCCCTTGATTTTTGCAGCTGTGTTAATCACAGTTGGTTCTGGGATCATGTTAGCTGCCAGCAGCAGTGTTGGGTTGGGTCCAATCTATGTTGGAAGAATTCTCGCTGGTATTTCGGTTGGGTTTTCTACCAATTTAACTGTGGTTTATATAAGTGAAGTGGCACCTCCTGCCATTAGAGGTCAATTGACAAGTAGTTACGAAATTGGATGGAGAGTTGGTGACTTGGTCGGCTTTTGGATTAATTATGCTGTCGATTCACATATTTCTCTGAGCAAAAAACAATGGTTTATTCCCTTTGCTATTCAATTGATTCCAAGTGGATTATTCTTGCTTGGTAGTATCTTTATGAAGGAGTCCCCTAGATGGTTGTTCCAAGTGGGTAGATATGATGAAGCAATCAAAAATTTAACATGGTTTAGACAATTGCCTGAAGATAATGAATATATCATCTATGAAGTAAATCAAGTCAAAGAATCGATTGAATTACAAAAACAAAAGGTTGGTTTAGGGATCATGGACCCATTCTTTGAAGTATTTTTCCACAATAAGAAGGTGCTTTACAGGCTCCTCATAACCGCCCTGTTATTCCTCTTCCAAAATTTCTTGGGTATTCAATCCATTAACTACTATTCACCAATCTTGTTCGAAGGGTTGGGTATCAAGGGAACTAACGCTGCATTATTCTCAACTGGTATGTTTGGGGTAGTCAAATTCGTTTGTACATTCATCTATATCATCTTCATTGTTGACACTATTGGTCGTCGTAAGGCATTCATGGTATCGGCAGGTGTTTGTTCGATTTGTTTCTGGTATATTGGTGCATATCTTTCTGTTAACGATCCGACCCAACCTGGTGTCGAACCTGGTGCAGGAGGAAAAGCTGCTGTTGCAATGATGTATATTTGGATTGCTTCATTCATTTTAGCTTGGTCAGGTGGTCCATTTGTTGTTGGTGGGGAAGTATTTGATCAAAACATCCGTTCATTCGTTCAAGCCATTAATGCTGCTATTTCGTGGGTTCCTATTTTCATCATGTCAAGATTCACTAATAACATGATTGCTGCTATGAAGTTTGGGATTTATTTTTTCTTTGCCAGTTTGGCATTATTGGCAGTTCCTTTTGTATATTGGTTCCTCCCTGAAACCAAAGGTATTGCATTGGAAGATATGGATAGGTTATTTGATCGTGATTTACCAGCTAGACATGCACATTCAGTGGTACTTAGAAGAGTTAGACACGAGACTGATGAAGCGTTCCATGATAGTCATAAGCAGGGATTGTTCAAGGCTGATGTTACCAAGCCTAACGTTCAAGCAATCGAAGATATAACAGAAAATAAGAGTGTATAGTTTATAGTTAGAGACGGAGACCTGGTTGTTTCCTAATTTAAACATTTTATTATAACTAATATTTGTAGATTTGCAAAGAAGATTCTAGCGCTACTTTGAAAATTGTTATTACTCATCATAATAGAAAATGTGGAAGCAATTTCGTACAACGTTTCTGGTGTAACACAAAATCTAACAATAGGAAAGGCGGAAACAACAGTGCTTAGAAATCAAAAAAAAATGAGCATTGCGCGTCCTTAATTAATGGTGTACCAGCCACATGTTGCAAAAAGTACGTTATGTGCCTTGAGAATGATGGCTTTATTGTAGGCTAGATTTGTACTCCACTGCCTAAGTTTGTAATTGTGTTGAACAACTCTTCGGATACCTTGAGAAACCTACTTCATAGGGTTAAAGAAAAATGCAGCAACCTACATATTTACGAAATATATTTTTTTGATATCTATTAGTCATCAGTTTAAACACAAACATTTCTCCACGTTTAACAGTCAATAGGATACAGTAATCCAGAGTCATCTATTTTATTCTATTCAAGATTACTAATGCGATCTCAGAATATAAAAGGGGAATGATTTCCCTATTATATACATCAATTTCTTTGCTTGTTCACTATCAATCAATCGTTCAGACAAATAATAAAATACCATGACTGCCGCTTTAAAGAAAATAGACTCCACTAATGTGTCAATAAAATCTTCGCAATCTTCAATGAGTTCTATCAAATCCAAGACAAATAGTATTATGGGAAAACTAAAGGGTAACAGGAAAGAAACCAAGTTGGGTGTTATTGTTGAATACTTGGCAATGAAGTAAATGATGAAGAGATGCTTGTCTGCTACTCGCTTGAGTGGCTGTATCGTTGACTTCTTAGAATGCCACTATAACGTCCTGCACATGGATGATTCAGTTTGATATATAGTAGTCAATCCGGGTATACACGTGTTAATGAAGTTGCTTACTGGTAAACTTTTAGTTTTTACCATCTTTCACTTGTTGAGTAAATGCACTTTATATTTTATACAAATACATTTTTGCAAATTTTTTAATCAAGAATCTTTACTTTTTAATTAGCAGTAATTTGTTTAACGACCCATTTTCTATCCCATACTTCTGTCAGCCTCGAAAGACGAAGTTAATTGCCTCGCGTGACTGGCTTGTGTTTCTCTCGGTAAAATTTAGTAATCGCAAAAAAGGGAAATTTTTTACCCAATATCTCCGAGCCGCACATGGAACGACCGGGATTAAAAAAAACGTTATGAGGTATTTTATTACCGAAGGGGCAGATACGGTCAATAAGCCATGAAATTTACATGATTTTTATATAAAACTTGTAGAGAAAACAATCCCCCTCCATTCTTTTCAAATACCTTGGATATTAAAGATGTCAGTTGACCAGCAACATCAGCCGGCTTTGCTTCTGCCTCAACACAGCATTGATCCTGAAAAGTATATAAATGATGATGCACATAACAGTTACATTTACTTGGATCCTCAGGATATTCTGGATGATGAGGACGATAGTGATGAACCAGTTGCACCACCTTCTCCTTACCAACCAAACGAAGATAACCACAACATCCCCTTAAGTCGACAGATGTCTGCCTTGTCAGCTGCTGATGCTGTTTCTATCGTTGGTGGTAAATCCATCGAAGCAGTATACAAAGAGCAACACCAAGCAGGTACAAGTCATCCCATTGCAAACAGTTTTAAGAGTAGCTCGCAACAAAAATTCAGAGTAACTGATACCACTTTTGAAGATGAGAATATTAAAAAGTACGATACATCCCAAAAAGTGTTTTCATTCTCACTTCCCCTTGGCGGATTATCTAACTTAACTACGAATCTACTCAAACCATTTCAGAATTTGAAGTTGGACCCAGTACCTCGTTTGCAGCAGGCTGAAACAGTACCAGATTTGGATAGAGAAATTCAATTAAAGTTGGCACGGCAGCAAAGTATAAGTACTGTTGATGATGCACATTTCTTTCGTGATGTTAAAGGAACTGATGATGGTCGCTTCAGGGCTGTTAAACTGACTCTCACTAATAATTTGAATGAGATATTCCCCGATTTCATTAAGCGTGAGGAAAAATTGGAACCTTGGGAAAGTATATATGACCGAATAGAAGGGAATATTGTGATTATGGGTGGATATAGAGGTAGTATATTGCGAGATTCAAAATCAGCTAAACGGTTATGGATCCCACTCAAAGCTGGATTTAATCTTCGTAAAATTGATTTGCTATTAGGGCCAAATAAATCGGATGAATTGGAAGCTGAAAAGAAAATATATCCTGATGGAATGTTGACTAATATCGGACCAATTGATATTTCCAAGAAACTAATCAAGAAGTTACAAGCCAACCCTAAGGTAAACATGAAAGAGTTTGGATATGATTGGCGTTTGGGTGGGGACTACGTATCCAAGAAACTAGAAGAATTCCTTCAGAAAATTTATGAAGAAACAGGTAAACCAACCCTAGTCATTGCTCACTCTATGGGAGGATTAATGTGCCATGGTGCCCTTCAAAGAAACCCAAAACTATTCAGATCGATTGTATATGTCGGGTCCCCAAGTGAATGTTTAAACATCCTTGGTCCTATTCGATTTGGTGATTCAGTAATGTTTTCTGATAAAATCCTCACATATGAAACAAATTTCATGATGCGTTCAAGTTTTATATTTTTACCATTATCTGGAAGAGTATTCTACAATAAAGAAAAAAAGGAATATTACGATATAGATTACTTCAACGCTGATAATTGGGTTGAATATAACCTCAATCCTTTGGTTTCAAAAGCTAGAAAACTAGCTGAGCAAAATGGAGCAATGAGACGGACATCTTCGAATGACTCTGCCATTTTCTTCCCTACAATCAATCAGATAGGATTGCGACTCAATAAGATCTATAGATCTAAAACAACAATGTCAATCACTCGTTCACTTGACCTACCTTCGTCCTCTCTTTCATTTTTCCAATCCAACGAAGAATTAGTCAAATATTCATTCACATTTACCCAGGCGTATGAGTACCTCAAGCAAACCTTGGCTGATGCAAAAGCTTATCTTCTTTCTCTAGAGCATCAACCAAAGCTTGCTGCGGAATATCCTCCCATGGCAATAGTCTATGGTAATACGGTTCCTTCGGTACGAGGTTCGTCGGTACGCAGTCGAGAAGATATCAAAAATGGTAATTATTATGAGTTTTTCTACGGACATGGTGATGGTGTCGTACATCAGCGTTGGCTCATGCCTGAACGAAAGGGGTTCACTCCCTATGATCCGGATACCGGGGAAGGTGAGATAGTGGGGAAGTTCCCCAGTCCAGCGGGACATGTCAACTTGATGACTGATTTTAAGGCCATGGGACAAGCATTGGATGCAGTGTTTGAGGCTGAAAAGGTTTGGGAAGGGAAGAAGTTGAGACAACGAAGAAGAATGAGGGAAGTGGTAACGAGTGTTAAGGGTATGACTTTGTGATGTGTATTTGTGTATTATTTTAATCAGTATGAATAACCAGTATGAAACTAATTTAAAAACAATAATCATTGCAACATGGAACTATGAAAAATACATTGTAATCGGCTCTAGCGATCGGCATTAACAAAACCGGAGTTCACTCCGCTTTCCAAATCCAAAAAGCTCATGATTACACCTTTTCAGAAACTGTTTAATTTTCTACTCAATCTACAAATATTTCTAAATAGTAAAAATCAATTGAAATAAATAACTTATACAGCTAATCTTGGTTGAACGAATCTCTGTTTGTCTTTTCCATTAACATCCTTTTCAGGTAACACCACTTTATTCTGAGGTAACATAAATTCTTTGAAATACTCATCAACTTCTTTCAACCCGTCAGTGCTGAATTCAGCAACTACAGCAACATGAGAATCTGGTCTGGTAACAATAATTGCCCCCTTTTTCTTGTCAATTCCATAACTTGCATAAGCATCAACATCGCCTTCATGATAAGTGTTGCCAACCCCACTATACAATTTCCAGTAATCACAACGACCTTTGTAATCTCTAGGTCTGACAAATTCAGGGAAGTCGTAAAATTCTACATTATAACGGACTGAACCATGAATAGTGACAATATCAATGACAGAATCGCTGAAGGAATTAACTGGAGTGAATTTCTTAGCAAAGAATTCCTTAGAATCAAGCAATGGTTGCAACTTGTGTAAGGTTTCCATGTTTTCAGGATAGGCATTAACATCACCAGGGAATACCAAAACACGGAAACGTCCATCGGAAGGAAGACGATCAGCAATGTGAACAGGTCTAGCATCAGATTGGGAAATAATTACTTCACTGTATAACCTTCTACCAATAGGGATTTTGGAAGCTAATGGGTTTATGGTTAATCCATCTACATCTTTGGCACCTTGCTTCTTAACCAATACCGACTCTTCATAATCAACAATTGTACCAGAAGCAAACTTGTTACCTTCATTGTAAACGTGGTGGAATTCATCCATATTGGCACCCTCCAAAACATCAGCATTAGGGATCATTGGTTTAGAACTGAACAATCTCGAAAACTTATGGTCAAAAGCAATCAAATCACGAGCAACCTTCAATCTTTCAGACTCATAAGTCGACAAAATATCCTGCTTGGCTAACCCTCTACATACCAAAGCTAACTTAAAACCGAGATTAAATGTATCTTGCATTGAAACATTCATACCTTGGCCAGCTTTTGGAGAATGAGTATGACATGCATCACCAGCAATAAAAACTCGGTTATTTCTACTGAAATTTGGACTGACTCTTTGTCCGATTTGATAACCAGTAAACCAATCCAAGTCAGTCATTTCAAGAGTATATGGTTCCATGATCTTTTGAGCTTGTTTCAAAATAAGTTCAGGAGTGATCTTGGAACGGTCGATTCTACCTTTACTCTTGGCGTTCTTGTCATCAACATTACCCGTGAATTCCTTGGAATCGGTTTTAGTGTTTGGATCACGTTCAACTTCCTTTAATTGAATATAGAATCTAACCAAATCATTTTCACGAGGGATAATCATGACGGACCCGGATTCTTTAGAATGGATTGCACATCTACTTCTGATATCTGGGAAATTAGTGATTGGAACCATATCCAAGACACCCCAAACAAAATCGGTTTGTTCACCTTCCATATCAATTCCCAATTGTTTTCTAACCCAACTATGAGCACCATCAGCACCTAAAACATACTTGGCATTGATGATTTCATATTCATCGACATTGACAGAGGAATCATTTTCGATGTCAGTTTTCAAATTGGCGTAGAACTTATCTTGGTCTCCATCAAATTGTCTGTAAAGACCATTTTCAACTTTCGAACCAAACTGTTCAGGGGTAGACAAGTCATCGTTGGTGAGATCCTTGACGATAACTTCAACAGCATAAGCATCTGGGTTCTCGGCTTCAGCTTCGTTAATGTTGATTGAGATTGGCAAGTATGGCCTTTCAACTTCAACTTTTCCTTCAGAGAATTCTTTTATGCTTTCAAGAAACCAATGTTCAATACTACCTTGATGAAGAACACATTGGGTGAAACGAGAAATACCAGGAATAGTGTCAGGAACTCTTGAATTTCTAACCAATTCACCTTTTTCATCAGGACTCCAAAAGCACATTTCAATCATATGGTTAGCAACTTTCCACGCATTGTCCAAGGTAGTGAAATCAAATGCACTTTCGGAAAACGACTTGAAAATTTCTAAAGAACGACATTGCAAACCATCTGCTTGACCTGAGAAGATTTTGTTTGATCTCTTGTCAATGATCCTGAAAGGAATCCCACATCTTGATAACCATGTAGCACACATTAAACCAGCGGGACCAGCCCCAATAATCAAAACATCAGTTTTGGTTTGTTTAATTTTTTTAGCAGTAGTCATAATATATAAATAAGTTGAAATTATTATTGAAAGAAAAGATCTGCACCAAGAAATTGAAAACTAACATGATATTTATATCTAGCTTGGGTTTGATTGGAATATTGTTGGCTTGTATTACTCGGAAATAGCATCAAATGAACAAGCGGCCGTGTGTTGACTCGAGCCCTGGGACAAGCTTAATTTCGGATTTTCTGTTGTGGGGTAAATTGCATTTCCGTGGCCAGAAAAAAAAAGACAATGGAAAAAAACATTCTAAATCCGGAAATGCTACTTTGTAGAGATCTACCAAGGCAGATCCTTTGTGCATAAGTGTTTAAAAGATAGGTCCGAGCGATGCAATATCTTGCCTATTAATTCTTTCTCAGAGACTATCTCTTGCTTGTATGATTCTTGAACATGTGTGCTGTCAAATACAAGACACATGTCTAAAATTCCCAATTGGTAATATCCGCAACTTCAATATAAGAGGATCAGCATAATTTCTTGGTGCCTACTCCACTTTTTTTGAAAATACAGAGATGTCGCGAAAATGAATTGTTTGCAAATAGTTACATTAAACTTCATACTTTTTCTAAAAACTGTGACGGATTTGTATTTCCTTGATCCTTCTTTCGTCTTTGCGGATATACCGAATAGCATCTATTTCTTTACTAATTACTTCCTTCGATGATTTCCGAAGAATGATAAAGATCAGCATCAATGTAACCAATATATGCCCTATCTCCGAATCCACCAATCATGTAAATATCATCGACAATCAATTTAGTCCAGTGTGATTTATGAGGAGTAACTATGTTGTTGGGCAACCACATGGCTGCATCAGGGTGTCTCGTAAGAAAACACTTTTCCAAGGCAACCTTTTTTGGGTCAAACGGATTCGTAAATGTAATTTTTTGCAATCTACCACTCAATTGTACTCTAGGTGATCCTGCTGGTGATGCTGGTATACTACCTGGATACAGCTCGTCCACATTATCAGTACTTGGATGATCACCAACTCTAATTGTGAATGAATAATCTGACCCTTTGATAATGTTTTGGTTAGTTCCTCCAACATCAATGGCTAACCAGTAGGGGTCTCCATCAGAATCACAGTCTGCATAATATTCCATTGAAGATACAGGAAGATGTCTAAAGGACCCATCCTCTTGCTTGATTGATTTGATGGTGTTGATATTAGTGAGCGATTCTCGCTGGACTAATGTTCTGGCAACCCTAGCCCCTTCCTCAACCGTGGGGATATCTTGTAATACAACTTGTTCTTCACTAATAGGAGCAGCTAGTGAGCCAATTGATAGAATTGCTAGAGAAACTAAAGTTGACAATCTCATTGTTGATGTTGCTAAAGTAGCGTAGTGTAATTCCACTTTTGTTCCTTGTTTTTGTGCAAGGGGTTTTTTTTTGTTGCGAGAATCGGTTTTTGTTTCGCAAGCTACATTAATTGCTTCCACCAACTATTATAATTTTTGCGCTAAATTGACTTCGGCTTATCTTGCCCTTTTCTTAACTTAATCTAAAACTCCAAATACGGAGTTACTAGCCCGTTGGGTAATAAATCACCTGCTCGGTATCCTGAGCGTGGATTACATTAATACTGCTAAGGAAGATCTAATTTGAATTTCAGAATTCTGACTTCCCAATCAGATCGAAACTCCGAAGATTAGAAACCGCACATTGAAACAGTTCCTTCAACCTTTCATCCCTAAAGCATGCATTAAACAATGTCTAAAAGCATACGAGAATACAAGTATATGGAAATGGAAACTTAATTTGAACCGTAAAACTAATTGGTATATCCATCAGGTTGTAATTGCACTCGTGTTCAATGTAGTAAATGCTTTGTTTCCAATAGCTTTTTATAGTGTTTCTAGGAAGAACTCAATAGTAACCTCGAAGGGATATGATTTAGCAAATATTATAGTTTCTATTTTTCATCGATATTTCCTGGTTAATTATCAAAAGTAATATTCAACACACACTAGTAATTCGAGAAGTCGCCTTACATCCATCTTGCGATCGAAAAAAAAATGTCAAAAAATGCGAAATTTTTGTTTTGCAACATTATCGTGCTAATTCAACAATAGTATTTAATGTACATCTAATTTCAAAAAACATGATTCAGAGGTGTTGATCGTGTCTGGTATATCATGAACTTCATATGTATGTATTAAAATTCAAAAAAATGCGCAAACCCGGAATCGAACCGGGGGCCCAACGATGGCAACGTTGGATTTTACCACTAAACCATTTGCGCAACGAAGAAATGCTCCGAGACGGGGAATTGAACCCCGGTCTACCATGCGACAAACGGTAATTCTAGCCACTAAACTATCTCGGACTTTTCTGAAATTTGTAACGAAGGGGACCTAAGTTACGTAATTAAAGGGGTTTATATGCAGTACTGTAACTGA
>LQMS01002208.1:0-20264 GCA_001657455.1 Spathaspora girioi | reverse complement strand
CCTGTCATACAAAAAATTTTCCAGTGAAAATATACTTCAAAAAAAGGCTAGCAAAAATCGATCAAAGGTGTGTTAAGCATAAAATAGTAGATAACCATGGCTTTTTCTTCTCAAACGCCTACAATTGTTGTGCTTAAGGAAGGTACTGATGCCAGTCAAGGTAGAGGTCAAATCCTTACCAATATTAACGCGTGTCTTGCAATTCAAGAAACTCTTAAACCAACATTAGGTCCATTCGGTAGTGATATTCTTATTGTTAATTCCCAGGGGAAAACCACAATTTCTAACGATGGAGCTACAATCTTGAAATTATTAGATATTGTCCATCCTGCTGCTCAAATGCTTGTTGATATTAGTAGATCTCAAGACGCTGAAGTTGGTGACGGTACAACTACGGTTACTATTCTTGCTGGTGAATTATTAAAAGAAGCAAAAACTTTTATTGAAGATGGAATTTCGTCACACTTGATTACTCGTGGGTTTAGAGCTGCTTGCGACTTATGTATCAAGAGAATTGACGAATTAGCTGTTGATGTTGAAAAGGAAGATTCTCAAGAATTTAGACAATTATTAGAAAGATGTGCCAAAACTGCCATGAGTTCAAAATTAATTAGTAATAATTCTGAATTTTTCACCAAAATGGTTGTTGATGCTGTTTTAAGCTTGGATCAAGAAGAATTGGATGAAAATTTAATTGGAATTAAAAAAGTAGCTGGAGGGTCGATTGAAGATTCGTTATTTGTTAATGGAGTGGCTTTTAAAAAGACTTTTTCATATGCTGGTTTCGAACAACAACCAAAATATTTCAAAGATCCAAAAATTGTATGTCTTAATGTTGAATTAGAATTAAAAGCTGAAAAGGATAATGCTGAAGTTAGAGTTGAACAAGTTAAAGATTACCAATCTATAGTTGACGCTGAATGGAAAATCATTTTCAATAAATTAGAAGAAATTACCGCTACTGGAGCTAATATTGTTCTTTCTAAACTTCCAATTGGAGATTTAGCAACTCAATATTTTGCTGATCGTAATATATTCTGTGCTGGTAGAATAGGTCATGAAGATATGGATAGAATAATCAAAGCAGTTGGAGGAAAGATTCAATCAACAACTTCCGATATCCTGTCTACTACTGATTTAGGAACTTGTTCTAGTTTTGAAGAAGTTCAAATTGGTGGTGATAGATATAATCTTTTCCAAGGATGTCCTCAAGCTCAAACTTGTACATTAATTCTTCGAGGTGGTGCCGAACAAGTAATTGCTGAAGTCGAACGTTCTCTACATGATGCTATTATGATTGTTAAACGAGCCATTTCAAATCATACTGTTGTCGCTGGTGGTGGGGCAATTGAAATGGAACTTTCAAAATATTTACGTGATCATTCCCGTACTATTGCTGGTAAGCAACAACTTATAATCAGTGCATTTGCCAAAGCTCTCGAAGTTATTCCTAGACAACTTTGTGAAAATGCTGGGTTAGATGCAATTGAATTATTGAATATATTAAGAAGTTCCCATGCAAAGGGTGAAACCTGGCATGGGGTTGATTTCCAAAAAGAACTGGTTGGTAATAATATGAAAAGTTTCATTTGGGAACCGGCTTTAGTTAAAATAAATGCAATTGCCAGTGCTACAGAAGCTGCTACTTTATTATTATCTGTGGATGAAACTATTAGAAATGATGAACAAGAGCAAGCTGGACAACCACAAGGTAGAGGTAGAGGAGCATACTAGAAGAAGAGAGGTTATATAGAAACAAATCTGTGTATACTAATTAATAAAGGTAGTTAATATAGGAAGCGTTAAGGAGTAACTCTTTGAAAGGAGGCAACAATCCTCTTCTGATAAGTAATTATTAGGGTTTATAGTACGATTTTATATCGATTATAAAGGCAAGCAATTATTTAAACTATCTATAAAATGTATCTCTTAAATGAAGCAAGTCAACAACAATCCCATAATCATAGCCTTGATTGGGTTGACAATACTGAAACCAGCTGAACTCATTTGTTCAATGGATGCTGTGGTCACATTTACATCCTTCTTAGAACTAACCAATCTTTTTGAGCCAGAACTTTGGAAGACTTCAATGTTTGAATCATCACCATATTTTGCTTGAGCTAACTGTACTTCATGGTCATCTAAATCGACAAGGAAATAAATACTACGTAAAATGTCCATTCCTAAGATAAATAAATCGTTATCTTGATCGTTAAAGTTCAATTGCAATACACATCCGTCGCCTACTTTACCATAGTCCAATGATTTGGCAGGAACTGTGATTGTCTTACCGTAGAAATTGACGTAGAATGTAAGAGCGTCAAGCTTAGAGCAGCTGTCAAAAGTAATACCCTTCCATTGCTCATCATAAGACCCACCAAGAGCTTGTTTGAGAGTGACCAAGTATGAACTAGGAAGACGAGATCTAGTACTGCCAGTGTCCAAAATATACCCAACTTCATTACCACTATTGATAGAATTACTTTGGTAACATCAATTCTAGCACTAACATTAACCCTTGGAAATTTTTCGTCATATTGAACAGGGACGGTTACCAAATCACCATCATACTTTCCGTGATCAACTGCACCAAACATGATTGAACCTGAACCTGCTTGTTTGGAATTCAAAAACACGGAATAAGCATTACGAGGAATAAGCCCTTGTTCATGTAATTGTTGAGGGAAACTGTATCCTTGACTAGCATCACTTGGGAAATTTAACCCCATGATCCCAATCTTAGAAGAAGTCTGATCTGCAACCCCAAATTCAAATCCATGTACTGGCCCACTACCAGCAATTGAAACATCATCTTTACCCCAAATTCCATTTGTTTTCTTTCCTGAAAGATAAGCAACTTGAAATTCACCTTTGTCATCATCCTTAGCAAATGAAGTTGAATCACCAGAAGAGAATGTCCCAAACGATTTACAATCATCGCCATTAGTAACATCACATTCAACTTTAGAATCCATAACCCAAAGATATTCAGAGCCGGTATCAACAGCAACAGTCACGTGTTCCCCAGTAGATCCAATATCGAGATCAGCTAGGAAGAGTTGTTCCTTACGAGACACAGACATGGAGATTGGATCCTTCGACTGACCAAGGGTAACTCCGCGGTCAACCTGGATTGGAACAGCGATGTATCCAGGGTTAACCTTGACTGGAGAGGAAGCAACAATGGATAAGGTGGCAGCAACGGCCATTAATGAAAGTACATGCATTGCTGATTGGAAGGTGTGATTGGGGTGTTGTTGAGAATTCAAAAAATTGGCAACTACAAGTGGGAACATGAGATCTATTTATAGCTGGAAGTGTTGAAGTAAACTACCAGAACATCCTAATACTGTTGGTGTGAAAGCTTTACTTTTGATAGTCCATACCAAATCTGCAAATATCCGTTTTATTTTATTTCTTTTTGCTCGTTTCCTTGGCAAAAAAGAAATATTATTTTTTTGAATTTGATCGTGTTTGGGAAATCGAATAATTCAAAATTATGGCCAAGGTTGCCTGCTAGTGATTAGAAAGGGAAAGCTGATGAAGAAATAGATGGTTATGAAGCTTAGAATCCCCAACAGTTGTTTTTAGACCACGAAAATTCATCCCAGGAGGAAATAAAGAGATGGAGTCCATGCATAAGACAGAAAGATTATTTTTTGATGGATCTGGTTTCGTAAACAAACAAACACAAAATTAATTTTCCGTTTCTTCATGCCGGAACAATATGAAAAACAAAAAAAAGCCTCTCGCCTATAGATTTGGCCATCTAAACTAAACAATTCAGATGATTGCTTTATCAAACAAATGTCATACAATTCGGTGGCTATTTTTTTCTGAGGTTATAAAAGAGCTTGTCAATTCAGTGGATCTATCTCCCAGATCACTTGCTAAGAAATTATTAGCCAAGTTAGATTATAATACACCAGTATATGAAGCAAAATGTGGCGGTATTTTGTTACATCACGAGACTTTTTAATCTTCTCCATATACTCGTAAAATTACAATTTTCTCGAAACGGATCATCCTGGGGAAGGTGATCCCCTGATCCAATTGATAAAAATTGATAATAAAAAAAAGAAATCTAATCTAAGCTAAAAGAAAATATTTTGCACCAGTAGAGGAGACCCTGTTGGTGAAACAACCTCAAGGGGATAACCGCATGCTTGAGTGCTACTCACACTACACCAATAACCCATGATTGTAGCTTTGACATTAAATCTGGTAACTGTCCCATAATGGAGTCAAGAGACAAAACTTTCTGAGAACATTCGGCCATATTACTTCATAAATTAACACTTTCTCAATTTGGTCTTCTTTCTCTTGCCAAGTCTTTCATGAATATGCAATTAATTCGGAGTTTTGCATCTCCTGCTGTTTTCTTACCAAGTAATCGAGGCGTGGATAAGACATGTCAACATGAAGTGGGGGTGGCTTGGGAGGAAATTTTTATTTTTTACATCGAAATATTTTTTTCCAGATTTGCCTCAAAATAAATCCATATTTTTTTGCTAGATTGCCGCAAAGTAAATTAAATTCTACACATTCATTTAAATTTGCCGCAGGGAACATTAAATTGCATTGTTTTTTTTAATTTCTTTTCCATTTAATTTGGGGAAACATCCAGGGACTTGATATTAGCTCATTTTTTAGTCACAAACAGAGGTAAAACATAAGTAGGATGTACAGTATTAAATAACCGTTTGATTCATAAATTGTACTTAGAGATTTGTAAAATTAAAAGAAAGAATTAATACATCAATATCTGTACAGAAAAACTATCAATATCTTCAATAACCAAATAACGAAACTTAGTCTTGGATAAAATCTTATTTACTAGAGCAGCAAGTTTAATTTCTTGCTGGATACTAATTGGTACAAGATTTCTATTTCATATTGGGTCTGCAGGTGACCTGGAAAATATGGGCCCATCTCTACGGAATTATTGTTACTACTATTTTGCCATACTATGTTTCTAGAAGCATTCTATCTTCACTTCACGCAAAATGATGTAATGATATGCAAGGGATCAAATTAAAGATTTCTTGTACATAATCAACTTGGCGACACTTCTGTAACTCGTTAACCTGATATACTGAAAATACATCCATACATACATTCTTCCAAATATCCATACACTACCATACATGCATCAGCAATGGCTAACCAAATTCATGGAAAATGTGGAAATAAGATCACCCGATCTGGTATTGGTGGAACATAAGTCTTTAAATCAAGAAGTGACCCCGTAGAATATAACAAGTCTTAGACTTGGAAGCTTTTGCCAGAAATAGAGTGGTTAAAGTAAGTTGTTGCTTATACATTAATAGAAATAAAAGAAACTTATACTGATGACCCAAGATCAAATAGTTAACACCACTATAATGCTTCTTAACCCAATGGTTGAAAATCCAGGGCAAGTTAATGTTATATACCTTAGTATCCATTAGCAAAAAGTATTTTTATCATCTTTTATGTATCGTGGTGAAGCTTTTTCTGGCATTTATTTGACATTGGCAATCGAAATCGGTAGATTAATCTTCAATTCTTGGACAAGTGTATCTGACAATTCGAACTAACTATCGAAGTCGTTTGTTTGTGGCTTAATGGTCATTTCCTCTTGACTTTTTATTTTATTCCATTCTTTGGCTATTTAAATTAATCTAGTGTCATATGACAATAATTATGAATTTGCCTACAATTTCGCGAGAAAAAGGTGCAAAAAAGATTTAAATTTCTAGAAATTGCGTCTGTGAACACATATCGCTCTCAAATGTATGCTGAATGAATAACTTCAATACAATCCAACAGTTGGATGGATTTTTACATGGGAATCGCTCAACAGATCCGATGCCTGTCGCAGACATAAACCAATAGAAGATCTGTCAAGATTTAGACGCGCTTAGAGGTTCTCATGCGTCAACTAAAGTTTACCCCGACTTCGCTCGTCGAATTGACAATATACCCGACCAAAGAAATAATAACAAATTGTAAAATCGAATCGGGTTAACTACTCCAAAGAGAAACACCTTATCATGAAATACTATAGTTCCCTTTTAAATCCGCGTACATCAAGCGTGGCTCATGCATTTAAAAAAGAAAATATGTGCCGTGTACCTTGGGTTGTTGGAGGAACCCTCAAGTGTGTGCGCGTCTTATTTTTTTTAACCCTTTGAGCAAGTCAAAAAAAAAAATATGCGGAAAACAAAGAGAGTCGCGGTTTTCCTTAAATCTGCGGTTCGGTTACTGCAAAAAAAAAGGGAAAATCCCCTTTAAAATGTGATTGGCGGATAAGAAAAACCCCGTACAATGCTTAACTATATATGCATATGGAAAGTTAATAAAGAGAGTACGATATTGCTAAACAGAGTAAACAAATGAATTGACCACCTCTAGTAAACTACATGATAACTTCCATTCCATTCCCGTGAAGTCTTTGAATTATTCCCAATTGGGGAAGACGTTAAAGTTAGCCTCGCAATCAAATGTGGTGATTTTGTTTGTTCGTCTAACTTTTGGTGTTTTTGCGATGATGGAGAATGTCGTATTATAACCAGGTGAAAACCCTATAGAACGATTCGCGAAATTGTTTAAACTGTGTATGTAATTCCCCCTTGCAAAACGCTAATGTTGTGGTTTGCAGAGTTTTTTAGGCGCGTATATCTAGCAAAAAAAAATAATTGAATTATTTTTTATGGATTGTTTTGCAGTATTCTACTCCTTTGGGCTTCTCGACACAAAATTAGAGCAAAGAAAGTCTTGTTTCGAGATTTTATAAAACCGCAACTAGATCCCAGGAAGACGAAGAACAGGAAGAAGAAAAGAAGCCAGGACTTCATCGCTTCAATTCATTCATTTATTTTAGCATTTCATACGTTGTTAGGAGAAGACTCACTCGCTTCATCTATCTCCTCTCATATTCATATTCATATATCACATTCTGTCCTCTTTTTCCACATACCAACATGTCATTGTCATTTCCAGTCAAATATGGTCCTCCATCCTATATCAGACCCAAGCCATACCACATAATGCTAGAGCTCTTGGAGTCTCAAGCAAACAAGAAGTTAATGGGCGAATATTTTGAAGATACAACCTTTACAATGGCTGCTTTTGAACCACTTGCTGCTGTTAACCCTGCCATGATTGACCTTCAACCAGAAATCCAATGGTTTATGCGTCCATTCTTGCTTGATTTTTTAATTGAGCTTCATTCATCATTTAAATTACAACCACACACATTGTTTCTAAGTCTTAATATTATTGACAGATATTGTGCAAAAAGAATTGTATTTAAAAGACATTATCAATTGGTTGGGTGTACTGCATTATGGATAGCAGGTAAGTACGAAGACAAGAAACTGAGAGTTCCCACGTTGAAAGAATTGACAATTATGTGCCGTAATGCTTATGATGAAGAAATGTTTATTCAAATGGAAAGACATATATTAAGCACTCTTGAATGGAGCTTGTCATACCCTAACCTTGAAGATTGTTTACAATTAGCAATTCAATGTTCTCATGTGTCAAATGTCACTCCTTGTAAATATAAATATAATGAGTCAACTGGTGGAAATGGTAAGAACAGTACGGTGTCAGCAATCACTGCCGTGGGAAGATTCCTTTGTGAATTGACACTTTATGATAAATATTTCTTGTCAGTGACACCTAGTTTGGTAGGTATAGCTGCCAATTTACTTGCATGTTCAATGTTGAAGATTCCTGATGCATCAAACGCCTTGAGGGCATTAATAAGGGAGGTGTCCAATTCCTATGACTCAGAAGATGATGACGATGAAAGTTTCTATGACGACAATATTGAGAATAAACGTCCTAATGTCAATGGCCCTTTCCTTGGCGGTCTCGATGATGATGCTCTCTTAACAGTCAAGAAAATTGCCCTTATGTTACTTATTCAACTTAGCAAAGTGACAGATGTACTTTCAAAGAAATACGAGCCATTGGGTGTTATCCAAGTTATCAACAATTTCCATTCCAGATATGTCTATCTTATCCAACAACTTTACGAGAATCAAGACTCCATCGTATCAAACATCGACCAGATCAATTCTAAAACCATATCCATAGTCGAAGTCCTCTTACAATTCCCACAAGATGAAGAATACCGCAACAACTATGCCGATATGTTGGCTCCACCGGTACCTCAAAGTCCCTTTGCGATGGACACAGGGCCTGCCCCTTTAACGCCACCGAGTGCTACTTCCCAATATAGTGTGTTTTCTTCCAAGAGTGGTGGGGGAAGTAATAGTAGTACTCCAACTCATGGAAGTGTGGCTAGTTTTGGAGCAGGCCCAATAAGGACTAAACTGAAGATCATGAAGAGGAAAGAATATTCACCAATGAAGAGCGTGTCTTCTCCCTTGGTGCCAAGACAGGTTTAGGAACGAAAGAGAGTCAGAGAACCAAAAAAAGGTCTTATCTTTTGCATGATTTGCATTTTTAACGATTCAATTCTTTATTTAGAGTTTAACTTAGTTTAATGAACATTTTTTATTTTAACAGAAATACAAGACCAAAGTACGATCGTTGTCAAAAAAGGAAAACAACTTTTACAACCATCACGTGACAAGCCAGTATTTATTGTTTACATTTTCTTCTGCAACAATATTTCCGGATTGGGAACGTTTGGCATTATCTACTAAAACTCTTCAAATTCCTACTTCGAAACGAAAACAGCATTAGTGTACTTGCTAAGTAAATCAGTTGCTATTTTTAACACACACGCCCGAACTTTATCTCATCGTTTGAAAGATACATCACATAATCTTTCCATTCTCTCAGACCCAATCCACGCATCTAGATTTATCGTGTCCTGCATATAACCACCGAGGTAAACAAATCCCAAATATTATCGTCAAAAGAAGAGTTTTCTTGATCTGTTAATTAAATATCTATTCAGCGCATAGCATATGGATTCTAATAGTAAGAACTGGGTGTGGATCCCAGATCCTGATCAATTATTTGTCAAGGGGTATATAGCTGATTATCTTGCTGACAACAAATGTAAGGTAATCATTGATCCAACAACACCAGGTGGTAGCAATTCTACTAATAATCATCGGATCGTTGACCAATCTTCGTTGGAAAGCTGCAATCCTGTGAAATTCAATAAGTGCAACGATATGGCTGAACTCACCCATTTGAATGAACCAAGTGTTGTTTACAACTTGTATTTGAGGTATATGGATGATTTGATATATACATATTCGGGGTTATTTCTTGTTGCTATAAATCCATACAAGAATTTACCGATATATGACCAGAACCTGTTGAATCGTCACCATCTGAGTGATAAACCGCTGCCCCATATTTTTTCCATCGCTGAAGCTGCATATAGAAACATGCTCAGTAATAAAAAGAATCAGAGTATTTTGGTGACTGGAGAATCAGGTGCTGGTAAGACTGAAAACACAAAAAAAATTATTCAATATTTGTCATTGATTACTTCTAACGAAGGTGACGCTAGTGATATTCATAGTAAGATCATTCAAGCCAATCCAATTTTGGAAAGTTTTGGTAATGCCAAGACTATAAAGAATAACAATAGTTCTCGGTTTGGAAAATTTATCCAGATATATTTTAGTTCAATCAATGGAAATATTACAGGCGCTACTATAGATTACTACTTATTGGAGAAATCAAGGGTAGTTAACCAGGCAGTCAATGAACGAAATTATCACATCTTTTACCAATTCTTGAAAGGTTATGATAACTTGGCTGGGTTGGGATTGAACAAGGATATCACTACCTACAAGTATCTCAATGATCTGTCCATTGATCAAGTAGATGATTTCAAAGAGTTTAACTTATTACAACAAGCGTTTAATATTATGGGATTCACTCACGAGGAAACTCAATTCATTTATCAAGTATTGGCAATTGTTTTACATTTAGGAAATGTCGATTTTACTAGCTGGAAATCTGATCAGGCAATTTTCACACCGGACTCGCCCATAACTATGATATCTCAATTATTAGGAGTTAAAAAAGATGAATTGGTAGAGAATTTAACACGTCCTAAAGTTCAAGCTGGAAGAGAACTCATTGTAAAGTCAAAGCGTCCACTGGAAGTTAAATTTATAATCGATGCATTCGCCAAATATTTATATGAAAGGCTTTTTCAATTCATAATCGACAAGATAAATAAAGGACTTCATTATACTCATCCTCAGTATGACAACACTCATAACCTCATTGGAGTACTTGATATTGCTGGTTTTGAAATCTTTGACGTAAACAGTTTTGAACAACTATGTATTAACTATACCAATGAGAAACTTCAACAATTCTTTAATCATCATTCATTTATTCTTGAACAAAGCGAATATCTTCGTGAAAATATTGAATGGGATTACATTGATTTCGGACAAGATCTTCAGCCAACAATCGATCTTATTGAAACGAAAACACCAATGGGTATATTTAAACTACTCGATGAAGAATGTATTATGCCTAAATCATCGGATCAGAGTTTTATGGAACGTCTTTCACATAATTTCGCAAAGTCCCACCCTAAATTCTCTGAAAACAAATTCAAAAACGGATTTATTGTACATCATTACGCAGGCAAGGTTGAATACGATGTTAACAATTGGCTACAAAAGAATACTGATCCGGTGTCTGAATCGATTATCAAACTTCTCCCTAATTCAGCTAACTCCTTAATAGCAGCTATGTTTGTCAATGACTCCCACTTGGATACTACTTCGAAAAGGCAAAGTAGCTTTAAGCTCAAAACTGCATCACAGAAACACAAAGATCAGCTCAAGACGCTTATGGATGAATTATCAGTCACAGAACCACATTTCGTCAGATGCATCCTTCCAAATTTAAACAAATCGGCTCAGCAGTTTGATAAACAACTCGTAGTCAATCAGTTACGATGCAATGGGGTTCTCGAAGGGATTAGAATTACTCGAGCAGGATATCCTAATAAAATGAATTTTGAGGAATTTAACTCGCGTTACTTGATCCTACATGACTTGGAGCTGCGTCATGAACCACGTGAGACAAGTGAAATGATATTGAATCACACAGCATTGGACAAACAAGTTTATAAAGTTGGTTTAACCAAGATTTTCTTCAAAAATGGTATTCTTGCCAAGCTTGAAGAGCTTCGGGATTGTAAATTGAAAACAATATTCACAGATTTGCAGAAGATCATCAGAGGAAACTCGAAAAGAAGAACTTTCAAACAGCAAATCCATAAGATTCAGAGTGCCAAGATCGTGGCCCAAACTATGCAGAGAGTTGAAGAAGCTAGAAGTGGGAACTATTGGATGGAATTATTCTATCATGTTAAACCGTTACTTGAAGAATCGGTTAAAATGTTTGACACTCACCAGATTCAAGAGAATTTGGTTAAGATTACAGAGAAACTCAAGGAGACACAAGGAACAAAAGCAGGTTTGGAAAAGGATAATCAGATTTTGAAAACTCAAGTGGGAAAACTTGAAGACGAAATTATGCTGACCGCTAGTTTGGTGAATGAAAAGAATGAACAATTGGATAGATTGAAGGTCGAAGCAAACCATTCCCGATCAAGTATAAGAGAGTTGGAAAACAAAGTTGATAGTTTTACAAAGGTAAATAAAGAGCTTATTGACGAGAAGGATAAATTAAACACCCGATTATTTGAATTAAGCACGTTGCACGAAGAAAAGGTCAAAGAAATTAGTCAATTATCCAACGAGCATACCTTGGCTAAAGGGGAACTAGGGAAGTTGAAGAGAGAATTGTCATCGCTAGAGAGGGCCAAGCTGGAAGAATTGAATCGACTCGAACAATCCCATATAGATAAACTCTCTGATACGCAAAGAGAAATCACAAGACTTAACCAACAACTTTTGCAAGTTCAGCAAAGCAACGATACTAAATCCAAGCAGGAGCAGCAGGCACTTATTGATGAAATAACCACATTAAAGTCAACCATCTTTAATCTCAACTCGGAAGTAAAGACTCATGAATCGACCATACAAGACTTAAGGCTAAATATTAGCAAGAATGACTCCTATAAAGCAAAATATGAAGCCAAAATCAATGAAGCTAAGGAAAAGGTACACTTGCTTAAGAGCAAAATCGAGTTAAAGAATCAAGAAATCGCAGAGCAAAAGCAGGAAATTGATAAACTAACCCATGAGTTAATGAGCATAAAGGGCAAACTTAAAATGTTGGAGGATAAACTTGCAGAACTCAATCATGTTAAGGAAGTTCAATCACAACACTTGAGTGAGATTGAACGTCTCACACAACAACTCTTGCACTCGGATCAACTGTACCAAGAAATTCAATCCGAATATAACAAACTTAAAGGAGAGCATACAAAGTTGGAACAACAAACCGCTGACCAAATTGCATTCCTTAACTCGAAACTAATCCAACTCCAAACTCAAGAAAAGGAGAACGTACCAGAAGTTTCAACCACTATTACAGAGGAGTACACAGCTATGAAGCTTAAACTTAACGAACTGTCTGCATTACTCCGTCGTGAAAAATTCGAAAATCGTAAAATTGCCGAAGAGTTATCCATACTTAAGGAACGTGTGAATGGTTCAACGAAAGTTGATGTTAAAAGAAGGTCAGTGGCATATGGAGAGAAAACTGATTCATCAGGGTTGGATATTTTACATGGGGAAATTGAAGATTTGAAGTTGAAATTGAGCCAAGAACAAGGGAATTTCACCCGAGCTGAGACTTATGCCATTGAGCTCCAGAAGAAGTTAAATAAGTTGCAGGCCACAAGGGGGATCAACAGCACCACTGATTACGAGAAGAAATATAACGATTCCCAGAAACGCGTGGTTGATCTAGAGAGTAAACTCCAGGAATTTCTCGTGTCCTCCAGTTCATTTTCATCTGACGAAGGTAATAGCACAGTGTCTCATAGTGAAAGTATCACCAGTTTATCAAGTTATGCTCTTCGTGGAATAAATTCGGATTTCGTTCAGATATACCAGGACATAACCAAGACTCTTAAAATCACCCGTGAGGAACTCAATAACTCCAAATCAGAAATCCTTCGTTTAAAATCATTGCTTCGGGATAGTGAAGAAGAACTTTATCTTGCCAAACTGAAAAATTTCCGTACTTCAATTTCCGATTATGAAACCAAAATAGCCAATTTGAATGTCAAATATGAGAATTTAATATCTCGGAATAAAGACTTGAATGACGGGGTAGAATTATATAAGAAACGAGCTGAGGAGTATTTCCAGAAATTGGAGTTGGCAGAACTGGCTGTTACTATATCAAAACGACACGAAGAAGCTGTAAGACGTGAGATGAATGAAGCCAAGAGTCAGTTGATTTTGGCAAGGGAAGAAGCCAGAACTTCCCAAGTCCTTCTTAAGGAATTCCAGCTGAAGATCAGTAATTTGGAAAAAATGGCCCAAGAAAAGAAATTTCAATTAGAAAAGGCACAAGGTGAGATTAAAGTTCTTGAAGAGAGGCTTGCCTATCATGTAAATAATTACGAGAATAAAGAAGTAACCGAGGAGCTCAAGGATGAAATTAATACTCTTCATAAAGAACTCAATTTTAAGTGCGAGACAGAAACAAGCTTGATCAAGGATAACAAGCGCATTCAGTTGGATTATGAAGATTTGTTACGTGACAAAAATCAATTGGACACTGAATTAGGTGAAACTTTGGTGCGTGAAGATAAGCTTGAAGCGCAAGTACAGCAATTATCCAACTCAGTAAGGAAATTGGAAGATGAGAAGTTTATAAATAATCGTAAGATTGCGAATTTCACTAAACAAACATCATCACTTAAATCTTTAATAGACGAAGTGACAAGTCAACGTGATGTACTTATTCAAGAGAAGGAAGAATTAGGTGATCAAATATTCAGATTAACCCATGAATTAGATGATAGAACAGCTGAACTTAATCAAACAAATACCAAACTTAATTTAATGCGTGCGCATTTACAAAATCAACGTGAAGACTCGGAACAGATCAAGACTGAATTGAACCAATCTAAAATCAGTTCGACAACAGAATATATAGATCAACTGAAGTTACGTAAAGAATTACTTGTTACTAACGAAGAAAACATTTCACTTAAGAAGGCTAATTCCGAATTGAACTGTAAGGTGACTGATCTTCAACAGAAGTTGTATAGTAATGAGCAACTTCAATTTTGGGAGTCTAAAGTCAAAGATTTATCTGGTCAACTTGATACTGCTATCACTGAAGGTCATGATGCCAACAAGACAATCAAAAGTCTTGAGCGTTCTGTGAAACAACTTGAGATTAGAGTGGAACATGAAACACAATTGACAAAACGATATAATGATGAAAACTTTGATTATCAAAACAAAATCAACCATTACAAGAGTACAATTGACATTTTACACCAAGAGAATGTCGACAAAGACTTGTCATTAAAAACCAGTGAACGTGAGAATAGCGAAATGAGAGGAGAATTGTTACTTGCTCAAAAGGAAGTACTAGAATTACGTCAAAGACTTGGGTTACTATAATCAATGTATAAATTAGTATAAAAGTAATATAGATCTATTTACATGCTTCTAAAATTTTCCCAATCCGTAATTACGAAGAACAAGCTCTACATCACCAAACAGGCTTCTTTCACCTTGCATTACGACACTGGGAACACCAGAACTAATTCCCTTCGTGAATACTTTCCCAGTGAAGACCTTTTCAGCAACTGTACGTAAATCGTTCATTGTCAATGCACCGATCTTATCGACCATCTCATCAACACTGGTTATTTTACCTTGCATCTGTATTTGTCTTCCTAAATCCTCAAGCTTAGCCAATTTACTCTCAACATTCATCAATAAGCTACTTGTAAGTTGATTCTTGGCTCTAGTGAATTCTTTTTCGTTCAATCCTTCTTTAGAATCCAGAACCTTTGCAAACTCATTACATATGATTTCAGCGCTGATATGTCCTGCACCAGGTACAAGACCTATTGTGATTCCAAACAAACCAGAATCAGCATATGAATGGTTGAATGCCGAACAATTCTCGACATATGGATGTTTATTCAATACTTGGGTGTATAATCTTGAGAACATCCCTTTACCAGGTCCACCAGCACTGAAACTTGATCCTCCACCAAGGAGCTTCTGCAACGTAGCAAGAGCATACATATCATCATGAAGGAATCCGTTAGTTTCAAAGGCAATTTGCATATGGTAGAGTTCCGGCTGGTTAGCATAAAGCGGAGGAGTGTGTGGAAGGGAAATTTCTCCCCCTGTATAGTTAACAGTGCCTAATTCTGGAGAAGTAGTATTTGAGTTTTGCCAATCTGAAAAATTAGAAAGCACAAGATTGAGGGCGATTTCATGGGGCACACCAATCATGGCAATGACAACGTTTTGTGGTCGGAAGAATTTATCAAAGTAGTGCATCATGTCTTTCTTTTTTATAAGAGCTACTCTATCTTGAGGAATGAAAAATGGCACTCCCAATGTATTATTGGAATATGCTACTTGATGTAATTTCTCAGGAAGTAATATCTCTGGCTTATATGCAAGCTCTGACACTTCATATTTAGCACCTTCGACTGTTTCGGCAAATTCTTGATCAGTGATTTGTTGATGACGAATGGTCTGGGCCATACATTCAAGCATATTACCAACGTCTTTATTGAATACAGTAGCTTGATACATTAACGTATCTCTTTGCGCCACTGCGATATAGTTCCCACCTAATTTAGACAACGTTTCTAACATCTGTGTCCCGGAATACTTCTCAGTGGTCTTCCACGCTAACCTTTCACAAAGATGAGAAAGTCCAGGTGCAGCTGGATCTTCGAATCTAGAACCACCTTGAATGAATGCACCTAGGGCCGAGAAATGACCCGGAGTAGAATCAGTAATAAGACGAAGTCCATTGGCGAGGGTTGTGATTTCGAGATGGGGTTGGGAAGGGGTGGTGGATAACTTCCTTACTGCACGTACTGCACTTTTGAATGTTCTAGATAGCATGCTAAGTAAGTAATTATATTCAATTTTGAAAATTATTACAATAATAGAAACAGCTCTTTTACATGCAAAAAAATTGATTTAACCCAAACACGTGACGGAAATTCGGATATAAACTCCGGGTGATTAAGTTTAGCGCGCGCTCAGTCGTGTCTGTGATCAAATATTCTCACAGATCTAACTAAAAAATGTCACAAAACAACCCATCTGATACTAATTTTAACTCGTCACTCTCAGATCTCTATCAGAGACCTCCTCCTGTACCCCCACCCCCAGACCCGGGGCTACCGACAGGTAGCACCTTGGAATCAAGTACACAACCGATTTCGCATGACCTCAATGAGGATGAAACTGACAGTTTTATTACAAGCACTCTAGATTCCTTTACGACAATTCCAGATGAAGAGATGGCAAACGCTTGGCCAAGAGAACAAGTTCCGATGAACTCAACAACTACAGACACTACTGCAAGAGAAGCGCAGGATACCGATCCTTCGCACAGCGACACAACTCCTATTGTTCCTTTATTATCAAATGAAAAAACAAAAAAAAAAGATGATCACGTGACCCCTTATTGTGAAGAGGTTCCAAGTATCCATATGTTTAAAAATGCAAAAAATAATAGTACGAATATTCCTTATAAAACTCAAAAAAAAAATGCAAAAATTCAAGAATTAAAAAAAAATCAACCCATTATAGGTAAGAGAGAAAGAATGTGGGCTCTAAACTTTCAGGTTTATAGTGATAAGCTCGAAAACCAAGGAACCTTAAACAGAGAAGATGCAAATAAATACGGTACCCTTCTTTTAATTAAAAACTATAAGGATAGTTTGGATCAATTAGATTGGACCCGAGAACAGGTAAGACTTAAGGACGCCCCAACGGGATTTCTTGAACGAACCTACCAACATTTAGCCAAGGCAGTACAAGGTCCAACTCGCATTTATTTGAAAATTGTAAATGCAGATTCTTTAACACCAGATGACATTATCCAGTCGGTGGGGAAATACTGGTTTACATCACTTTTGGAACAGGAAAAGACCAAGTATACGACGTTAGAAGAGGAACTCTCTAACAAAAACAAACAGGTAAGGCACATTAGACAGCTCATTGAAACTGAGGAGCTAAATGGAAATGAAACAACTGAATTACAAACACAATGGTCGAACACGTCAGGGGAAAGCCACCACATTCACGAGCAATTGAACGCAACCGCCACATATATCGCGGCAATAGAAGGCAAAATGTTTACAGTCGACTTGATAAAGGCGGATATGCTAGTTATCCGATTTGCCAACCTCATATCTAATGAGTATGAAGAAGCCATGCAACAACATAAGGCACCAGGGATCGAAGAATTCCTCCGGACCAATTTACCTTTCATGTCACAAATTCCTAATTGTAGTGATTCTACCAGCTCATTTTCATTGGAAATGATTGACACCACGACCAACAATCTTTATGTGATTGAGTATACGTACCCTCACAACTCAACAAATCCCATTGAAGAATTAGATGAGTTCTTCCAACCCAACCACCACAACAAGACTCGCTCATTTATCAAAAGATTATGTCAGGGTCAAACGAAAGTTCAAGATCAAAATGGAGAATGGCAACACAGAACATATATTCAGGAAGCAATCAAACAAGTTGATAGCAGGTTAAACAACTCAAAAAGAACTTACAGAATTATGGAACAATCAGACTCAATGGACCATCAAATTGGAATCGCGGTTCCAGATACCGCCACCAGAAAGGTATATCTATTAATCGAGAGTAATAGTCACAGGGTGCCCGATTCATCGAGGCACTACCTCCCAAACCATCGTCTTCGTATCGTTAGCCACTTTCAGTATTGCTCTTCTTGTCACCTTGACGGCCATACGAAATGGACTTGTCCAACCAAACCATTCAAAGAAAACGAAAGACCACGCAAGACACCAGTCGCAAACAGACCACATATATTAACTCGTCCTCCACAACAAATGCTGCTGCAGAAGACCGGATCTCATAACCCTTATGAAGCTCTTGCCAGATCAGAGGAACCTACCAATAACAACCACACAGAGAATCACGATTCACCCCAGAATGTACAAACTCAAGAACCTCCTGCTGAAACCCCGGATATGGTGATTGATCAACCAAGTGACAATAGTGAAATGACTACCCAGAGGAAAACCAAATCAATCATACGAGACATGCCTAAGAAACAATCACCAAGGAAAATTCAAAAAGTTAGCACTAAATCATTAAGGCCAACTACCACGTCACTCGCTCATAAGGATGGCCTAGCATCACGCACCAGAAGTCAACCAACACGCGTAGAAACCCCAGAACCCACTACCAGGGAACCACTGCACCACCCAGAAACTCTAATTACTACACATAGCCAAGAACAGGAAATTCTTCAAAACACTCCTCCAATAGCATCACAGGCAGGAGACTTGACGGAGGCTGATGATGGCATGTCCGTTGAAGAGGGAGATACTGAAGCAATCATAGAACAAGAACGACAGCAAGACCATCTTGCTGAGGATCTCATTGGGCCGATAGAGGATCTCATTAGGCCGATTGAGGAGCCGCCCAATCCACACCTTACACAATAGACAGGTCTACCATAAATCTTAATATTTCCAACCCCCGATACTACCAGTTGGGGAATATTCAATACTCAACAAACATGCTAAACATAAAATCCAAAAATATTCAACGACAGAGAAAAGTTAAAAATCTAAAAAAACTATTTGAAGAACTGGATATTATATTATTACAGGAAACTACTAAAACAAATCTCAAACTTATTCATGATATGAAAGAATATGAATGCTATCACACAAAGGAGGATTCATCCACCGCGATTGTCACAAAGAAGAGTTTTCATCCCCAATATGAAATAATAGAAACACTTTCAATTTCCAGAAAACTCCAGGCCGCTTACCAAGTACGGGTAGCGGACATTTTCATCCAACTTAAGGCTACCCACACAAAAATTCTTATACTATCAATATACTCCCCTAGTGGAGATTTCGACCTACAGGCACTTATCTTTAACGAATTACTGAAGCAGATCCAAGCATTTCTTAGCCTCCATAACGACCAAGTCATCCCCATTATTCTTGGAGGCGATTTTAACAACATACTTTCACATGAGGATGCAGACATAGCTAGACCATTCCTAGGGGCAGAGAAACGCTCACAGGACCAACTACAGAGATTACTCCTCGATTTAGGATTAAGCGATACCTACAGAACCTTGAAACCCCATAATAGACATACTACTAACTATAACAATTTTAATAACCGACGGATTGATCGGATCTATATGTCATCACATGCTATCACACACCTCGGAGGCTACATTCAAAACCGCAAAGATCAAATTCTATCAACGCATGATACAATCGGCATACGCTTTATTATCGAAGACCACCCCAGCACTACAATAGGGCGGAAAAGATTCACTTTGAAAAATTATATGATTAACAATGAACAGTTTGTGGCAGACATGGAAAATTATACTCCCAATACATGGCAGGATATTTTGGATCATATTCCATATTTACTCAACAACATCAATTTTCGGCACGGAGCCGGCGAAATCAGTCATGACGACAGTATCTTTAAGGATTTAAATGAACGTTTTCGTGGAATAAAGAAGCAAATACCCATATTGACAGGATTAAGGGATGAATATGGTCAACATACAGTGTATACGACAAATGAATTCCTTCACATAGCGCGCAGATATTACACAGAATTATACGGAACTACTGAAGAACACACAGAGGATATCGAGTTTACCCATTACTTGCAGGATTTCACCAGAGCACTAACCACTGAACAGAGGGAAGCTCTAGAACCTGACTTCACAATTAAGGACTTAGAGAGCGCATTGAAACACTGTTCCACTCATTCGGCTCCAGGGGACGATGGAATTGGATTCAGATTTTTAAAGGCTTTTTGGCCAATGGTGGGGCCTTTAATTACCAAAATGGCGAATAATATGATGAATACAGGCGAGCTACCGCTCACATTGAAAAAGGTGATAATCACTCTTATCCCGAAGACCCATGAAAATATACCCAGAATAACAGATTATCGACCTATAGCACTTATTAATTGTGCACTTAGGCTAATAGCACTGGCCCTTAATGATAGAATACAGTCAGCGCTAGATGACATTATAGGGATGGACCAAGTAGGATTCATGAAAGGCCGATGTATCGACCTGAACATCCTGAAGTTTCATTATGTATATGAAGATATTATAAGGAGAAAGGACGA
>LQMS01002209.1:0-20567 GCA_001657455.1 Spathaspora girioi | reverse complement strand
GTTCAGTTGTTGCATGGTCGGTTCTCACAGTAGCTTCCAATTGTTCAGTTGTTGCATGGTCTGCTCTCACAGTAGCTTCCAATTGTTCATTTGCAGCATGGTCAGTTCTCATAGCAGCTTGTACATTAGCAGCAGCAGCACGTAAAACTTCTTCGTCGTGTTCCACATGTTCAATTCTGGTCGTCAAATTTGCGGTAGTAGCACGATCTTCTCTAATTAAACGATCGGTCATCTCAGCATGACGGGTTACATTCTCAGCGAAGTGGACTCTAGCCGCTTCTTCATTGTTGACAGCGGTAGCGGTGTTTCCTTCAAGAGTGGTCACTCTGTTAGTCAAAGTAGCAATAGCTTGCATAATTTGTTCAAACTGATCGTTGTTCATTTTCGGTAGTCGTTTCTTTGGATTTCTCTAATTCTGTTGTTGTAGCAAAATAATATTATTTTGTTGTTTGAGCTCTAATTCCTTTATAGCATAAAATAGCTATTGGTTAATAAAAATAGTGGTTATAGTATCTGATGGACTTCGTTCGAAGCGCGGCGACAGTTCTAGTAATTGTATTGGTTATATATGTATATATATTCAATATTATAAAGTAATAAGAGAGTGTCTATAAAAGAAAGTGTGAATAGTTCTCCGAACTATTCGTCGACGATATTTTTCTTAAATACTTCGTCGACAATCGAGAACAATAGAACTTCAAATCTAGTGTTTTTATTGGATGATAAAAACACCTTTGTTCTTGTCTGGGCCTGCGACTCCCAGAACAACAGTTTGCTCGGCCTGAAAATCGATTGCGCCAAAAACGGGTAACATGTTTCAGTTATATTTCCTAATTAGTGATAAATCCGACCACCACATTAAAATCACAGCCATGGAAAATCCTAGGTGTTCGGATGGAGACATCCGAAATTGTCGGATGTTACTAAATCTTTCCTCTTGAAGTTATATCATAACTTGAAGCAACGTTAAAATCCTAGCAAATCCAACTTTTAGTCAGCTTTTCACTTGTCTTTAATCGCCGAAGTGGTAGTAACTTGAGTAAGTTTTTCCGTCCACTGGTGGAATTTTGAGAAGGAAATTCTCTTTCCATTTCTAATCTATGTAAAGTCCAATGCAATATAATACCGAGCTGGCAATACTTAAACTCACTCGATTACATAATCAATCATTCAAATTAAATTTCGCACTTATCTAACCATAGGTACACCGGCTAAATATTAGTTGCGATGCATAGAAAGATGAGATGGAAATGATATGGGGAAAAATGGTTCAATCAGGAGTAATTACTAAACGGTGGAAATTTAAGGTTAGTATATGGTTTAATTGTTCGCATTTTGGTTTCAACATGAGTCGAAATGAATGTGCAGTTATAATTATAAATAACCTTTCGAATTAAAAAAAAGTTTAAATGAGAATTCCTTATAGATCTCTAATGTCGATTCTCTAGTAATTAGATTAACTATTGTCCAAGAGATTTCTAAAAAAGATGCAGGCTTCATTTAAATAATATTTGATTGGCATGCTTTGCATAAACTTGCAGGGGTCAAGAACTACAAATATTCTAGGTTATTCAAAAAGAGATTTCACTTATAGGCAAAGTATGTTATATTAATAAAATCTTCTTCTGGCTTCATTTAGCCAAATAAAGTCAGGGTCTAGAAACCTAGAGTTTAAATTTGTCTACAGTTGGTTTGTAGGTTTCGAGTTTTCCTGAATAAAATAGCTAGAGTTGGACAATGCGAATCTAAAAAAGACCACACTGGATGTATTTAGATTGGGAATAAAGATTTTGTGGGGTGATATAACCAGTGGTCAATTTAAAGTCCCAGAGATAAACTTGAATTTATAGGGAGAGTATTATTTAATGCCAAGTTTAGCGATAAAGTACCAAGAAAATCCCAAATGATGGTCTTACGATTCCTTACGTTTTTCTTTGCCATACCTTTATTTCACTTAAAGTTGTCAAGAAGACTCCTGTAGATAAAACTCCTTATGCATAGGTCAATTAAACTTGGCAGTAAACTTTATTTCTCAGATATTCTCCCCGAATTGAATATAAGCCCATGTTGCAAATTAAGCTTTTTTCTCTCTTTACATTACTTGCATGCATTGTTTTCCCCACCGTATATTTGTTTCCCCATTGTTAATCCAAAATCGGTTAAGTGTAAAATATATAAATGACTACATAGCAACCTTACCTGGTTTTCCTTTTCTTAGCATGTCTTATTAATACACCATACAAAAAGAAAATGTCTTCAATAATAGATAACATTAAAGAATCAATTCAGTATGTAGTGTATGACCTTGTACTACATCTTTTCAGCCTTATAGTTCATACATTTTTCAGAGATGTCAAGACTAGAGGAACATTCAACATTCCACCTCATGGACCAGTGATTTTGGTCATTGCCCCTCATCACAATCAATATCTTGATGGACTTTTAGTCATGTCCCAAGTTAAATCCCATTCAGGCAGACATTTTTCGTTTTTGATTGCTGGTAAATCATACCGAATGAACATTATTGGACATGGAGCTTACTTACTTGCAGCAATTCCAGTAGAACGAGCTCAAGATTTATTGAAAAAGGGAACAGGAAAGATATTTTTGGATCCTAACGATGCTAGTGGGTGTACTTTGCTTGGTGAGGATACGAAATTTTTAAGTGAATGTGAACCTCGAGGATTAATTGGATTGTATAATTCTCTTGGAAATTGTCAAATTGATAAAATTATTGATGATACTCATTTAAAACTTAAAAAAGCTTTTGTTTCATCAAGGCATGAAATTCAAGATAAAATTGATATTGCCTTAAAGGAAGGAACCCCATTTAAAATTGCTCCGCATATAGATAATCATCATGTTTTCAATCAGGTTTTCCGTCATTTAGGTCAGAAGAAAGTTTTGGGGATTTTCCCTGAAGGTGGATCTCACGATCGTCCCAATTTATTACCTTTGAAACCAGGTGTGGCTATTATGGCATTGGGTGCTATATCTGAACAAATGAAATCGCAAAATGGAAAGGTTGTTCCTGTTAATATTATACCAGTTGGGTTAAACTATTTCCATGCTCATAGGTTCAGATCTCGAGTTGTCATTGAATTTGGAAAACCAATTGTAGTTGATGAGAAAATGGGACAAGAATATAATGAGGATCGTTATCAGGCAGTGGATAAGCTTCTTGAAAGAATTACAGCCAAATTAAAAGAAGTAACTACAACTTCACAGGATTATGATACTCTCATGGTTCTTCAAGCAATTAGAAGATTACACACTTCAGCAAATCGGGAGTATATCCCACTTCCAATGGTGGTTGAAATGAATCGAAGATTAAGTAGAAGTTATGAGAAATTTAAGGATGAACCAGATGTAATTGAATTACGTAATCTGGTTACTGATTATAATTCCCTTCTTTTGAGATATGGATTACATGATCATCATATTGAAAATTTGAACCAATCGAATTTCTTGAGGACTTTAATTATATTTTTACGAAGGTATTTCACCTTTTGTATATATATGGGATTAAGCTTACCTGGTATGTTATTATTTAGTCCTGTATTTATTACAGCTATAAGAATATCAAACGAGAAACAAAAACAAGCACTTGCAGGATCAGTAGTAAAAATCAGAGCTCGTGATGTTATAAGTACATGGAAATGTCTTGTTGCGTTAGTACTTGCACCAGCGTTATATATTTTTTATTCCATTATTGGTACCGTTTTTATTGTTAGACATAATTTACTTCCAAATACTTCAGTAGGTTGGATATTCTTTGGTTGTTATTGTTTAGCATTATTAACAACCTATGCATCCTTAAGAGTTGGGGAAATTGGAGTTGATTATTATAAATCACTTAGACCCCTTTTGCTTTCCTTGATATCACCCAAGGAAGATCGTATTCAAATCGCTGAATTGAAATTACAACGTGAGAAATTGGCTGCCAAAGTTAATGATTTTTGCTTGAAATATAACCCAGGGATATTTGCCGATTATAATCGGTTGTATGGACCAGACGGATTTGAAGATCATTACCGTTATCAAAGTGATAGTGAAGTTGAAGAAAAGAGAACTATAATGAGACGAAATTCAATGATAAGTCTAGAACATTTGGACAGTGTTCCAATTTTCTCCCTGGAAGATTTGGAAAGAATAGATACCGATGAAGACAGAAAGAGTGATCTGACTGAAAATTCTGTTGATGAAACAATTAGAACTCAAGTGGGTGACGATTTAAATATGAATATTCAGACACCTGGATTGGAAAATGATAATACGGTCAGATTAAGAAAAGCATTGTTTGTAAACGAAAACTAGGAGCGTGTTTGCAGGTTTTTTATTCTCTATGTTTGTTTATATATTTTAATAACACAATGTGTGACGCTCTTATTTATTTTTTGTTCTTTCGCAAACTTGCAAGGCGGCATCAGAGAAGGTCATTGACTAGAATACGAGTTTTGTGAAGGTAGAAGACAAACGAAAATTAATTTCGTCCATTTGTTTAGGCCCGCGCTTTGCTGTTTTTCTTCCAAACAAAGAAATCCCCGCAAGAGCTAATAAATTTTAGGATCTTAACACAATGCAAAAGTTCATGAGAAAAAATAAGAACAATGATTTGTGGTTTCCACAAAAAATAGCACTTCCTGAATGGGTAAAGAGTATTACCGTCTACACATGATTGTTCTATTTCCAGCAATCCCAGACCCAATTTTGGTATTTTGAAATACGAAGGTATAAAATCTGAAGTTATCCCCCACATAAATTTTATTCTTTTTAAATATGTCCATGAATAATTTTCTCTTCATTTTTCTTGGTCTGAAATGTTGTTTTTAGTATTCCTTATCACGTCGATGGTTTTGGCCACTCCAATCCCAGCAAATATTGAATTAAAGGCAACAGAAACTGTCCTGGGAACACAATCCACAAGAACATTCTCACTAATACTCCCCACATATACCCCAACAGCTCCCATAATAAAGAAAAACAACTTCAATCCGAGTTCAATTTCATTCAATAATAAACAAGAGATCTTGGACTCGCAAAATATTATCCAGGAAACAAAATGGGGCCATTCACATTTCGCCAAAAGGGATTCGGTTGAATTATATTTGATGTGATCATGATTATAATGATGAAATGTTTGTATTATTAATTTAATGGGCATGTAAAATAGTTAGCCGGCCTAATATATATAATAGACGTAAACTTGTGTCTTTTGTAGGTTACTTCGCTTGCTCAAGGGCTTGTAAAATTTGAGTACTCCACGATTTATGTTTAGTTCGTCTATTTTTTAAAATTAACCAAAGCTAATAGAATACTAAAGAAACATGGAAGCAATTTATAGTTATTCAGTTACACTAGTTGTTAAGGCGAGGTAAACAAAAAACAAAAACTGACCCTGAAACGAGCCTGTATACAAATGATGAATCATTTCATAGTTTCTTTTTTTTTGTTTTTTTGCCTCACAGATATTTAATTTTGCCACTTTCTCAAGCAATTGGAGTCATAGTGTGCACTTTGTTACATACCACACTCAAGAAATATAAATCATATACACCTATCCTATTTTCCTTTTTCTCAAGTCTGAATACTATTCACCCTTTTTAACATTATTTATTACAGCATGAAAGTAACGATCAGATTATCTACAGAAGTATCATATACAATCACCATACCCGATAATTCCACCGTAGAAGACCTTAAGAATTCTGCAGAAGTTGGATGTCCCTTAACTTCAACTTTACCACCTGACTTTAAGCTTATTTATAATGGAGAGAAATTAGAGCCTCATTATCAACCGCTACTGGCATTTGGAATAACCACTAGCGATGTTACAGTTATTCTTATGAACAATGGTAGTGATACACCATTAAGTTTATCGCCACTGAATTCTCAATCAGAGAAAATAACAACTTCACCCACAATTAAAAAGACGAAAAAGAAAAATAAATGTTCATTTAAATCATGTTCGAATGCTCCTTTAAGAATGGTTGGTACTTGTAGTCATTGTCAAGGTAAATTTTGTGCCAAACATAGATTATTAGAAGATCATTTATGTACTGGTTTACAATTTTGTAAAGACGATGCACATCAAAAGAATGCTATGAAGTTACAAAGTGAAAGTACTATCGCTAGTAGGGTCTAAAGAAACAGACTATCTAGTTGTATGTCTATGGGAAAATGTGCAACGAATTGGAGATCAGTGTGGGAGGATTGATGGTACGACTGCGTCGAATATGCCGTTGACAGGTAACCCCTCTCCAATACTTAGCCTCGTTTCTTTTCTTTTGTCAACATCGGGATCTTATGCATATCCTCTTGAACTTTAAAAGTTTATGCGTTAACGGTTAAATCCGCCTCCCTTTAATTAATGTCTTTTTTTAGTCTTTTTAGTCTAGTTTTAATTGATAGAGATGATTAATATAGTATTATGTTATGTATGTAAAGCTAAAAAAAAGGTTACGTAAATTATTGTAATAAATTGTCTAGAACATCCTTGTATTTACCATTTGTGACATTATTGGCTTTATTTAAGATGGCTTCAGCGTCAGAATACAAGGATTCTTGTTCCTCACTATCAACATCAAATAAATTTCCTAAAGAAATCATGGCTTCTGCAATATCAACCCATGTTTCTGGTTCTTCTTTATCTTCAGCTTGGGTTAAATACTTCAATGCCTGAGCAATAAGTTCTTGTGCAGCAACTTGGGCTTCCTCTGAGGTTAAACCATGTAATTCTTCTTCATCCTTGTATTCATCGTCATAGGACAAACTAGTGAATACCACGGATGGAAGTTCTGCTTCCTGTAAGTAAGATTGTCCTAATCTTTTACAAATTTCTCTTCTCAAGTGAGCCAATTCATCTTTCTTGTCAGAGTTCTTTTTCAAATGTTTGTCTACATTTTCAAGAAAAGTATGGGTATGGTCTCTCCACCATTGATTATATCTGTCGTCATCACGAATAGCAAATAAAGGATGTTCAAATGGCAAGTCAATTTCATCTTCAATATCCTCTTCTTCTTGGTCTTCATCAAGGCCTTCGAGGGTATCCTTACCAAAATTGTCAACAATATCCAATAAATCATCCAAAGCAGTCAATAAATCCAAATTATCTTCGTCAAACAATTCAAACTCATCTAATTCTTCGGCTTTATCTTCAGCCTTTTCATAAACTTGCAAGGCATCATCCAAAAGCTTGCTCAATTTCTCATCACCTTTCTTTTCCTTAGATTCTAAAGTTAAGGGAGAAACTCTAACCAAGGTCAATTCATTCAATATGATTCTACTCTTGGCAAGCAATAAACCAATGTTATCTTCATATTTAGCCAACCCATCTTCAATTCTTTCCAAAGCTGCTTTGAAATATTCATCTAATTTTTCCTTGTCTTCAGTATGGAATTTAGCTAATTCATTTAAACTTAATCCATAAATAATATAGAAGTAATCAGGAATTACATCTTTTGGTTCAGCATTTCTTAAAATACGATCACATTCATGAATGACCCCATTGATGACCAATTCTGAATCCTTGGCTGAGGTAGTAAAGGTCTTGTATAAAGCCTTCAATTGCGCAAAATCATCATTAGGATCAACTTCTTCATTCAATTGAATTGTTAATTCATTTTCAATTTGAGGAGATTCGGACTTTTCAGGAACTTCCGATTCAACTTTCTCAGCAATTTTTTGTTTCTTTGCCTTGGCTGCTTTTCCAAGTCCTAATGTTCTCTTTGCCATTGCGTGATAGTTAGCTGCAAAGGTGATGAGGGAGGATTGAGTTTGAAAAAAAAAGGTTGCGAGCTGAATGGTTGAAAAACCTGGAGAAAGTAGTAAAAAAGAGATGGAAAACTTTTTCAATACAAACAAGCCTATTTAAGAGAAAAAAGAATATAACTCAAGCCAAATTGAAAAAAAATAGGTTGATTGAAGTTCTAGGTGGACGTTTACGGCCACGGGGCTAAGGGATGAGGTGAGAGTTGGTTCAGGGGGTAAATAAAAGAGACGCAGAACCCGGACGAGATAAATGAGTGAAAAAAATAAAACCACCCACTTTCGGGAAACATAGCCTGAACAAATAGTGCTGGTTAGTATGAAGATCCAACATATTGTTATGGAGATGTCACACTTTATGGATGTTTTTGACATTCCCAGTACTTCGTTGCGTTATATTGCGTCATTCAAACTAAACAATGAAAAGAATAGCAAGTAAGAAAGTTGAAGTATGACAGCTATTCCCTTCATTCTTTCAAAATTTATGCAAGATATTCTTAATATCGCAAAATTACTGATTGTTATATGTTTTCTGGAAGAAGGATAAGAAGTAGGCGACTAAACTTTATAATCAACATACCATGAATGAAGAACATATATTTTCTAGAATTATGATGCCATGAAGCAATTGTCTCAGGCTCGACAATCGAGTCAGCGAGCCATATTCGATCCAGAATAACAACTTGATCACTGGATAACCAAGTATGAAAAACAATACCATTACTATGAAAGAACTCCACATTAGTTTTTACATTCAATTTCATCAGAATTCACTCAGGCAAAGTTTTATATTTTTTTTTCCGTAACATAATATTTAAGATTCTTTATACACTTGATAACTATTTAAAAGCACATAGAAGAGTTTTTATATCTTTGAATAGTTTAGAGTATAAAGAATACTACAGATTATGTATCGGAAAAGACAAAAATGTATTACACTCAGGACGTAAAGCAAATATATTTGTCCAATATTTCATCTTTGAAAATCTGGCAAAATGTATTGAATGTTACAAGCTTCGAATTTCCATGAATATATTTGAGCTTCCCAACTCGATATATTGAGATTAACTCATTCATAGATTTCAAAATACGATACTCTTGACAATAGATGACACAAAATCGAAGATCTATATTTTTTTGGATAAATTCACGTGACATGTGGTAATCATAAATTTTTCAATTTGTTAATAGAAATTCTAAAATTACTTTATATAAAAGTATAATAATTTGCAATCAACGCAGAAACACCTTTCCTTTTTCTATTTTGACTTAAAACAAACACCAACAGAAATGCCTAATTTGTTAGCATCATTGATTTCCACAGGAGAAACTCACCTTGTGCTAGGTTACTCGAATGTTGCTAGTATAAGGATAACTTCAATAATCGAATCAGGTGCATCTCCAATATTAATCACCGATAAAGAAACTACCAATTTTTCACCTTCTACACAACAATATCTCGAAGAAGACAAGTTAAAAATAATATCTGATGACTTGAAGATAAAGAATATTATTCAATATTTAAAAACATTAGGTCGTCCTGAAGTAGACGGAATAGTTGATCGGGTATTTGTTTCATTGCCTAATGTATCTTATTTATTAAAAAGACAAATATTTGAAACTTGTAAAAAGTTAAGGATTCCTATAAACACATCGGATTCTCCTGAATTCTGTACCTTCACATTATTGGCTACTCATACTTCAGGTGATTTCCAAATGGGTGTTACCACTTCAGGTAAAGGATGTAAACTTGCATCTAGAATTAAGCGAGAATTAGTTAATTCACTTCCACCAGATATTGGAGCTATTTGTAACAAAATTGGGGAATTAAGAAAGTCAATTCAAGAAGAAGACAAGTTACAATTGGACAATATCGGAGAACATGATGATGATGCTATTAATTCTCATAAATTCAATACTTTTGTTCCTGAATTTGATACCAGTGAAGAACAATTGAAATTACAACGAGCCAGGTGGTTGTCTCAAATAGTGGAATATTATCCCTTGAAAAAATTATCTACATTGTCAATCACAGATTTAACAAATGCTTATCATGATAGTAAGGAAGTTACCCTTCCAGCTGTGAAAAAGCAAAAACTTTCTCGTAAGGGATCACTTACTTTAGTAGGTTCTGGACCTGGTTCGGTTTCTTTACTTACTTTAGGTGCACTTCAAGCTATATATTCTGCTGATTTAATCCTTGCTGATAAATTAGTTCCACAACAAGTACTTGACATTATCCCCAGGAAAACTGAACTTTTCATTGCAAGAAAATTCCCGGGAAATGCCGAGAAAGCCCAAGAGGAATTATTATCAATGGGAATAACTGGTTTAAAGGAAGGTAAAAATGTCATTCGATTAAAACAAGGAGATCCATATATTTTCGGACGTGGGGGTGAAGAATTCAATTATTTCAAATCTCAAGGATTTACCCCGACAGTTATTCCAGGAATAACTTCGGCTCTTGCTGCTCCGGTATTATCCAATATACCAGCAACTCATCGTGATGTTGCTGATCAAGTTTTAATCTGTACTGGTACAGGTAGGCGTGGAGCTATACCTGTATTGCCTGATTTTGTTAAATCAAGAACTACCGTGTTTTTAATGACATTACATCGAGTAGTTGAATTTATACCGAAATTAATTAGTGAAAAGAATTGGGATCCTAAATTACCAGTTGCTATAATTGAGCGAGCATCTTGTCCTGATCAAAGAGTAATTAGAACTACCTTAAGTAACGTGGCTAAAGCTGTTGAAGCTTGTGGATCTAGACCTCCAGGTTTATTAGTCACTGGATATGCATGTGAAGTAATCTTCTCCAAGAAAGAAGATCAATCTAAAGAAGAATGGATCGTAGAAGAAGGATGTAATGTTGATGTTGATCAGACATTTGAGTCAATTATTAAATTGGTGGGATCTAAAACTGAAGACTCTCCCTTGCCAGTTCAAGTATCACCTGCCGAAATAACTGTATAAATATGTATTTATAGAAATTTATAGATTAATAGAAAGAATACAAGAAAAAGTACCTAAGTATTGTATAAACTCACGTGATTCGCTAATTAAAAAGGTCGTTTATCTTTGGACCCTTTTTGATCTCGAGGTACTCAAGCCACACCTTCGAAAGGTAATCAACACAAAGTTCTTTTCTATGAGTAGACGATTCACTCAGTTAGTTAAACGATACAAATCATCCACAACTAAAATGTCAGATCCAGCTGCTCTTCATAACCCATACTTTTACCAAAAACCAGGACAAAAGGATATTTGGTCTCTTATCAACGAAACTGCGGCTCAAGCCCAACAAGAATCCGGTAAACCAATTGTTAATTTAGGTCAAGGATTTTTCTCATATAACCCGCCAGAATTTGTTATCAATGCTATGGGTGATGCTCTTAGTAAGCCTCAATTTAATCAATATGCTTCCGCGCGGGGTAATCCTAATTTATTGAAACAAGTTGCTGATCATTATACCAAGTCTTTTGGTCGTCTTGTTGATATTAGTCAAGTTCAAATCACCACGGGGGCCAACGAGGGTATGTTTTCGATATTTTTCGGGTTCTTGACTCCTGGTGATGAAGCTATTGTTTTTGAACCTTTTTTTGATCAGTATATCCCAAATATTGAAATGACAGGAGCCAAGATTAAATACGTTCAAATTAAGTATCCAGCAAAGTTTAATTCGGAAACTGTTACTGGTGAGGATTGGGAAGTTGATTGGGAAGGTTTAGAAAATGCAATTAGTAACAAGACAAAATTAATTGTTATAAATACCCCACATAATCCAATTGGTAAAATCTTCACGGAAGAAGAATTAATTAGAATTGGTAAACTTGCTATTAAACATAATTTGATTTTAGTTAGTGATGAAGTTTATGAAAATTTATATTTCCAAGACAAGTTCCCTCGTCCCGCCACGTTGAAACAATTACCTGAATTAGCCGAAAGAACATTAACTGTTGGATCGGCTGGTAAATCATTTGCAGCAACTGGTTGGAGAGTTGGGTATATTCAAGGACCGGCTCCATTAATTAAATTCGTCACTGCTGCTCATACCAGAATTTGTTTCTCGGCTCCTGCACCGTTACAACAAGCTGTTGCCATGGGGTTTGAACAAGCAGACAAGTTAAATTATTTCGAAAATACCAGACAACAATATGTTAAGAAGTATGAGTTGTTTACCAAAGTGTTTGATGAATTGGGTTTACCTTATACTGTTGCTCAAGGTGGGTATTTCTTACTTGTTAATTTACTGAAGATTAAAATTCCTCAAGATTATGAATTCCCGGAACCGATTGCTCATAGGGGTACCTTGGATTTCAAATTGGCTTATTGGTTAATTAAAGAAATCGGGGTAGTTGGTATTCCACCAACTGAATTCCTTACGCAGGATAATAGAAAGGGCAATGGATTGGAAAATTGTATTAGATTTGCCGTGTGTAAAGATGATACTATTTTACAAGATGCTATTGAAAGATTAAAGAAATTAAAGGACTATTTATAAAGTTATTTATCTAGAATAGAATTTAAAGCAGAATTTCATTTCTCCGAAATCATCAAACCCATCTTCGGTTTCATGTTCTTGTAGTTTGAAATTTGATTTCTCGAGTAAATCCCATAATAATTGTCGTTCGGCTTCGTACTGTGCTCTCAATGGTATTTGAATTAATATTCTTGAATCAGAACTAGTTGAGAGAAATTGATTGATCATATTGACAACCCAATATGGATGCTGAGAAGAATAAATAGGATCACTAATCACAATAGTATCGAATTTGATATTGTTCCCATACTTCTTAACAAATGAACTTGGGTGTGTCCAATCCAATTCCCAAGCTTCCAGGTTAACAGTATTCAATTTAATATTTTCTTGTAAATTAGGAACAATTTCAGGTAAATCGGTTAATATCGTATCATGACCAAGTAAAGAACAAATCATCCCCACTAATCCTGTACCAGCACCTAATTCTAAAACCTTATTTCTTAAATAACCTTTGTTCTGATTCAAGAGTCTATTAGCTAATACTAATGCTGACCCCCATGTTTTCAATCCTAAATTATCACTAGTTAGCGAAGGTTCTTTTAATAAGATATACTTGCGATTATTCCCTAGTAAATTTTCAAGATTATTTATGGCAATCTTTCGAATTATCTCTGGTTGAGCTGTGCGTCCACAGTTTTCACTTATTCTTAATGCTGCAAGTTTATGCATCTCGGCTATTTGATCCTGGTCTTGTATCCATGTTAAAGGTGATGAGATGAACCTGGTGAAGTATGCATTGTATTCGTTGGAATATGTTCTCTTGAATGAATCAGCCAAGTGCGGTATATAAGCGAGTTTTTGTATGCTATTGAATCTGGGTGTGTGAACGCTCAACCACCTTTCAGCAATGGATATTGTTTGGTCATCTAGTAACTTCTCTATGAAGACAACTTTTGGATCTAGAACTTGTAGGGAATCATCTTGTTGTTCCACATTAAAGTTGAGTACTTCATTCGGGGAGAATAACTTAAGTATAGTAAGTAGCACTTCGTAAGGTGGTTGGTGTTTTAACAGCGGCAAATCAAGTGGGTGAAGTGGAACTAGATACTCCTCCCCATCTTCATTCTGTTCTTGTGAATCTTGTGGTGAAAGTGGCTTCGAATATGGTAAATCTGTATTCGACTCTTCTAAAACTAGTTTTGAAGGTTGATGATCTTCCTCTACTATTGAAGGAGGCGGCGTGAATAACGATAGTGGGTCAAACTCGTCCATATCTATGTGTCAATCTTTGTCTATTGTTCTCATAGAGCTAAAAAACTTTTTTTACAAACATCATAATCAAGCCATTTGGTTGCAAGAAATAGTTGAGCTACTAAATCTACAAAATACCACACTATGTATATACAGTTATTAAACCATGGACTATATAATTTACTTTCCTTTATCGAGGCGAGATCGTTGTAAGTTTTTGATAGGTATCTATCATAGGTCCTACTTAGAAATCAATAACTCTTCCATTATAACTCCACTCATCACCATGTTTCAAAGGATCCTGTTTAGGTCCTCCAATCTCACCAGTCTTGGGGTTAACTTCACCTTCAAAATCAGGAATAGTTTTTAAATAAGCAATACTACCAATATCAGATTGTAAAGTAGGTGGTTTGAAATCAACACCCTCGGGTTTCTCTTGTTCTGTGTTTCCTTGTTTCAACAGATCATTATATTCTTCGATGGCAATTTGAGAATTTGCTATACTTTGTAATTTTTCAAATTCTTCTTGTTGTTCCTTTGGAAGTTTTGGTGGACCTGGTGAAAATTCGAAATTTGGGGTGGAGTAATAACGGGTGGATATTGTGGGTATGGTTCTGACACCGATGTTACTGCTGGAGCGAATAAGACTCTTTGTAAACACAACTCTTGAAAGCATATTGTCTATATCCCTTGTATACTGAACTGAGTAAAACTAAGAAAGAACGTTGGCTTAAAAAGAAACGTAAGTCAACTCCTCCTCCCTGGCAATTTTTTTTGTTGTTCCGGTATACAATTTGCGATCTCGGAAAATCGGAGTTATCACTGAAATTATTAATACTATATTAAGATGCTAAATATTAAATATACACTTTTTGCTGAATAACAAGGTAGAGGCATAACCCCCAAATCTATAAACCCATAATGCAATATTAAAACAAATGAACTAAAAAACAAATCACACTAATAGAATGTGCAAAGGAAAAAGTAAAGTCTAAAGGTCTATGCCCACTTTCCTAACAATGCCATAAGTCCAGCACCCCAACACATTATAAAATAAGCAACCAACATCTTCTTAAATCCGTTTGGACCCTTGAATGAACCTGAATATAAGAATTCGTGTGCCATTAATTCAACAACACCAGTATATACCAATATACCAGCAGATATCGAGTCAAATACTCCGTTTGTAATTAATGCAATTCTTGAACCTGGTGGGTATGAAGTTCTTACTCCTAATCCAATAGCAATAGCTATTGGAGTACATAAGGTATACCCAATAGCCATTAACCATGGTGTCCATCTGTGTCTAGACCAATCGGTAGTGGCGATTCTAGTACCTAACCCCAACCCTTCAAACATTTGATGGAATACAAGGACAATATAAAGACTTTTAAATTCTTCACCGGCAACAGCTAGGGAAAGACCAACAAATACCGAATGAAATATAACCCCAAATTCTAATACAAATACACCTAATAATTGTCCATAATATTGTTCCTTGTCGTGATCATTAACTGGAGTCCCCATAGCTTCTGGGTCTTGATGTTCTTGAGCATGGGAGAAATGACTAGGGTAAGGGTTTGGTTCAGCAGCCACGGCTTTTTGTGATTTTGTTTCTTCACTATCGGATTCGATTTCTTTCTTGATATAAAGTGATTCATCACCAAAATGAGAATGTGATTGTTGGTTAGCTTCATGTCCTAAAGAATCAAGTTTCCTGTCAATCATTTGATAAGCACATAATTCAAAAAAGAATAAGAGAAACAATGTCATTAAACATATTCCAAAGGCCCAGGGGTATTCCGTGATAACTCCGGTAAGACATGGATCAGTTAATGCATCAGATGCAGGTTCCAACAAGTGGATAAATGCCGTAGCCACAATAACACCCGAACCAAAATATTTAGCAAGGATAAAACACCATGAAGGTAATCTTAAAAATGAATATCTTGAAGATAATAATGGGAATAAACAACCAATGGCACTGGTTGCAAGAATTACAAATACTGAGGATATACGAGCACCAAAGTTTTCACCATTATATTCATTATCAGTAGGACATTCATCCCTTTTAGTGAGCATTTCAAATGTTTCAAAAATTGACATCTTTGCTGTATGTTTGTTTAAGTATCTGTGCTTAACGTTTCTTGGCAGACTTGGCGGATTGACAGATTTAAATAGACTTTTGAAAGATAACTAATACAACAACCAAGACTAGCTCGTAAATGTTATCGAATGACTTTTCCAATGAGTGGGCAAATGAAACAATGGAATATCAAATTATTAGTAATACTGTATACCGTTGTGGTTACTACCTTACAACCTTGTTGGTATAGGAACTAAAAAATAGTCTGAAATGGGAAGCAAGGTAAAAAAAACTGTCAGAAAAAAGGCTAATTGGTGGGTACAAGGATCCAAGTATCAATTGTTTGAATATTCCTTATCAGGGTATAGTTTCTGTTGAAGTACTTCGTTATCTCTAAGTGTTATATCTTTTTCACAATCTTTCACATTGCTTCTCCTGAAGCCAGAGAGAAAAAAAAAGAGAGAAAAAAAAATACTGACAACCATCAAGGTGCTTTTTTCCCTGATTGCAAAAAAAATAAAATTGTCATGTCAAATAATTTTTCCGAGACATCTTGTGTCATATAACCTTAATGGTTATGGACATACAAATTATATATTTGTGGCACTATTCCATTTTAAATATCAGACGGTACAAGAAAATCGTCTAGTACACGAAGGACGACTAATCGTTGGCCATTGTACTCAATTTTGTGCTTACAATATATCTTCGTAACGATAGTAGTATACAGTCGTAACATATTCTTTTCTAAAATTTACATAATTTCCAACCAACATTAGAATACCTTGCAAGTATCCAGAACATTATACTACACGCAGACAATGCACCTTCAAACAACACAAAATTTCGATACGATTCCACACTTCCTTTACCAATAACCAAGGAAGCCAAAAACATTCCTAAAATTGTGATAAACCCAAGGAAAAAATATAATGTTCCATATACTTTACCAAATTTCTCCAGGGAACATATTTGTCCCGTACATGCTGGAATTAACGATATCACTGCCGATGTAGAAACACCAAACAAAATTCCAAATACGTATAATATCGATATGTTCCCCTTGGCTGGGTACCAAAGGGCAAATATTATAATGGTGGTTAACATAGATGTTACTATCATAACATTGAATCTTCCATATCTGTCAGCCAACACACCTGATACTAATCTTGAAGGGATACCACATACATTAACAATTGTTAATAGTAAATATGCTCTGGTATCGTTTATTTCGTAAGCTAATGCATATGATGACAAGTATGTTAATGTAGTCATGGATACAATTTCCGGTAAGGCCACGGCAAATGTAAGTAATATAAACTTTGAATCTCTAACAGTAGAAAAATCCAATGCTTGTTTAAAGAAATTCAATCCCGTGCCCAATAGATTCTTTCTCTCGACTTTTCCATGAACTTCTTCGTCGATAATATGTTGTCGCCTTTCTCTAACCAATACAATAGAGACTGACATACAAGCCAAACATATAAATGCTAATATTCTAATCGCCCATTTAAACCCCACTTGTTCATATAATCTCTGCAACATGATTGCGAAACATGAAGCACCAACCAAACCACCAATAGTAGCTATCGAACAAGCCATAGCTCGCTTTCTCAAATACCAATGACTTAAAACTCCAATCAACGGAGACATGGCAATTGAAGTTCCAATGGCAGTCACTACGGAAAAACTCAATACAAATTGATATAACGTTTTCGACTCAGCAGTGCAAAACAATCCAAGACACATAAACAAAGTACCGGCAATAAGTGGCTTCTTAGCACCAAATCTATCAAACAACTCACCAAAGAAAACCCCTCCAAAATACATAACCCCTAAATGTAATGAGAATACCCAACCCACATCGGTCTTGGAGATGTTACTTAATTGGTGATATGAAACATATGATTCAATCGCCCCTAACGAATTAGCAATCCCGAAATCAGCAATTAATCCAATGAATGATCCAAGTAATACTAAATTAGCTTCAAGACCACCATCGGGGAATAAATGAGGATTTGTCTCGGAACCATACATTAATGCCCGAGATTGGTCGGATGTTTGAGTATTGCCTCGTCTTCGCCTCATCGAGCTAACCCCAGGTGAATCGGGTTCATAATTACTCACGGCAATATCATTATTTTTGAATTTTAAATTGGTTAGTTCAAGAACATGAACATTTTCAGGAACAGTTATAGTGTGTACTGAAGAACCACTCATGTCTAACGTGATGAAATGAAGTTGAAAGTCCTACGCCTGAGGTTATGAATTTATATAATTGAGTTGAATTTTTTTTGCGCTTTTGTTTGTTGAGGCACTTTTTTTGCAATCGGAATTCAGTACCCGTTGGGCGGGGGTGGGGGAGTACTCGCGACTTGCTTGGCATATAATTAAGAACAGTTTTAGCGAGGGTGGGGCATACTTCCATTGTGAGATATATTACTTAGTTTAGAGGCGGATACCATTATAAGCTTCTATTAAATTCTTTCCACGGGTATTGTAGTCTCCGCAGGGAATGGTTCAACGATGTACTTGTCTCACAAAAAGCTGTACGTCGATTTTTGCCACAATAGCAGCGAAAGAAGCAGTGCAACTAATTGATTGTGTTACTCTAATTCGTAACTAGTATATAAACTTTACGACAATATATAGCCGTGTGTACAGATTTATGTCTAACCACTTAATTGTGTTTTGTGGAGATTTTACTCAGAGTAGAAAAAACAAAAAATGACAACACAATATTTCTACTGCCTTCTATCCTACTTACTTGAACACTCCCACAACAATGACCGATACAGAATTAAACCTCAATGATCTGGATGGATCCGATATTGAATTCACCCAGGAGGAAAGATTGGAATTTGCAAGAAAGAAATTCGAACAATTGAAAAAGAAAAGACAAGCCAAGGATTCAAAGAAGAATATCCCTTTCTCAGAAGCAACAATCGAATCAGGAACAACTCCTGCTGGTGAAGATGTAACAGATGGTAGTTCCGTTCCTGAATTTCAACCGGATCCGATTTATCATCCTGTTGTTGGTTCTCTGCCACAACAGACTGTTGGTGATTATAGTCCTGCTCCAACGCATCTGGTAACCAGTGCACCTTCTCCACCGGCCCCTCCTATTTCACAAGCTCCCGTCCGCGAGTACACACCTGAACTACAAGCAACTGGTGAAACTGTCTCAGTGCCACAAGTTCCTGTCCAAGGTGCTAAAGCTGCTAGTCACCAACTTGACTCCCTACCACAATTTCATAAGTATGCTCCACCTCCCACTGCTCAGACACTCGATAACGAAGCTAGTGAACCACAAGTATCTCACAACTGCGATCCTATTCTGGCTGTTGAGGCGGAAGTCGCTGAAAATGTACTAATTCCGCAACACCCTATTCCTACCGATCAAGTACGTGCTACGGAATCTTTCCCATATGCATTTCCCTATAGTCCTGCTCCTCCAGCACAACCGGTAACTTCTGAGGTTACTCCTGTACCCCAACCATCGAGCCATAAGTATGATCCCCTCCCCACTGTACCTACGCCCGCTGAGGAAGTTATACCCAAACCCCCTACCCAGAAGTATGAACCAGCATCAATAACAGGTAAAACTACGGCTATACCTGGATCTTTTTTCCAGGCATATGAACCTGATTTTGTTTCAGAACAACCTAAAGACCAGAAGAAGAACATTGTTTCCGAAAACCCCATTCAAATCTCCACCGAACCCAATTCATCTTATCAACAAAAAATTGAAGAATTAAAGAAAACAATTGAATTACAAAAAAATACAATAAATAAATTACGAGATGAAAATACTGATTTAAAATTGTCACAAATGGATTTCAAAGATAAACTTTCGAAATTGGAATTGGGAAATAAATCTGTTAAAGGGTCCCCAGTAGTCGCATCACCTGCGGTTATTACAAAACCGCCTAGTGTTTATAAACCAGAAACGGTTGTTCCTGCAAAACCAACAGTCACGCGGAATGATTATGCATCAATTTCACAACAAAGCTTTAGTTCATTTCCTCAAACTGGTAACTTTAAAGATAAATTAATGGTTTGGAAAGGTTGGCAAGTTGATATGTCAAGTTGGCCTACTGGAAGTTCTCAAAAGGTTGCAATTTAAATATGTACATTTTTTAAATATCTATGATTATACACCAAAAAGAAGAAATCAATCTCTCTACAGACTATTTACAAAAAGTTGATATGTTCAATTCTCCTCATCTGGTACAGTCAAACTTACTTAACTCTAAACAAAGCTTGACCACTTAAGTTTCTTTGTGCAGCTTCATGAACTTCATAAATATCTCTCTCGTGTCTGATGAAAATAGCTTCAGCTGGTTGTAAAGGAGTAATTCTTCTAACTTGTAAACCAGAAGCTAATGCCTTGACATCTTCAGAACTTAAATTAACTCGTTTACCAGGTTTAGATATAAGTTTAATATCTCTAATCACCGAACGGTTATTTCTATATTTGAAATCTATCCATAGTCTTCTACTGGAAATATTATCGGGTGTAGCTTCTGTAGGTTCTAAATCTGGTCCATCAACTGACCCTCTTTTAACTCCTGATATAAAACCTTGTTTATATAATCCAAGGGCGGTTTGTAAATGCATTTTGGTATATGGAATGGAGGTGGCTCCTACTCGAACATTGCTACAGTTCTTTATATGAGCACATAAGTTAGCAAGATGAACCAATGACATGATTGTTAATAAATGTGTTGACTGTAACTTGAATAGTCAGCTATATTGGTGAAAATTTTAATTACAGTCTTTCGCAAATTAATTCAAACCACGCGACATTTTATTTTCATACCAAGGTTTGAAATTTCCGAGCGCAATATTTTCATACCACGTGAATAGTGTGCTTTGATTACTGCATTCCGACTCAGTTTGTTAGAGCATCTGTGGCCCGCAGTATGAATTTATTTTTTCGCGTGGTTTGAAAAAAAATGTCGCACTAGTTTGAAAAAA
>LQMS01002210.1:0-20571 GCA_001657455.1 Spathaspora girioi | reverse complement strand
TCGTATTTATGATAAAGTAATTGGTGTCATACCACTTCCTTATATCATAATTGTAATTTTACAGTTCTGTCCTTGGCTCTTTTGTCGCATAAACAATTCTTATATTTTTCTTAGCAGAATCTAAAAAATTCTCTCGGGAAAAAACCAACACATTTTGTTTAATTTTTTGAGTTCCAAAAGTATGAATAGGTTAATTGAATTCTAGAGAAACTATCTTCGAAAAATAATATCGTGAAAATTTCGTTTATTATATTTATGTACAAGCAAGGTATCAAATGCTGCGGCGTTGACAGCACTCATTTCCTTCAACATTGAGAATATGTAGTAACATATAAGACGTAGGTTAGGCACTCTAAATTTTAAATCTTTCGACTTTATTGAATTTCTTTGCATTCTTTGCATTATTTCTAGTACCTTGACCACGAACAGGATAACCCAACGCGTGTCTCATACCAACATAAGATCCAATATCTTTCTTCAACTTAATATTATTATTAATTTTTTGTTTCAAATGTCCTTCAACTAATAATTCTGAGACTTCTTTATTAATATCCATAATTTGATTTTCTGATAATTGATTAATTCTCATTTGTGGATAAATTCCAACTTTGGCACATATCCTGGCGGCTGTTGTGTATCCGATCCCGAATATTCCTTTGGCAAGCCCTATGGACACCAACTTGTTGTGTTTGATTGCTTTACCAAAGATATGTACAGCCATTATTAATTGTAGTTGGATGATAATATGTTAGCTCAGAGTTTTTCATTCAATTTTTTTTCTTTGAAGGTAGAAAACATGCAAATTTGATAATACTGCATGTTAGTAATGTGTAAAAAACCGAATCAACATGTAAAAACTCTCCCCTCCAGATCACTCACTGCCAAGTATTGGTCATCAATAGTTTTAATCTTCAACTGGTGATTTTCGACACCAAATAAAAATCAACTTAACAAGTTTTTGAAGCCAGTAAAGTATTAAGCTATAATCCACAGAAATGAGTTTTATGCCCCAGGGTTCCAACCCAGAAACTGCATCATTTACATGTAATACCTGTGGAATTAAATTTGTTAGTGCAGAATTACAACGTCAACATATGAAGACAGAATGGCATCGATATAATTTAAAAAGAAGAGTTGCACAATTACCCAGTATTAGTTCTGAAATTTTTGCTGAAAAAATCTTGAAGCTGGGTCAATATAAATATGAGAATCGTCATGAAAATGAAGATGAATTTGGATTTTATGTTGGTAGTCGAAAGAGAAAGTCGATTAATGGGAGACAAATTACCAAGAAGTCGTTGAAATCGCAACAGAGAAGAACTGGCAGAGGGATGATTTCGATTCCTTCTGTGCAGGTCAATGACGCAGATAATGAAGACGAGGAGGCCGACGGGGAAATAGAAATAGAAGAAGGCGGTGTAGATCAGGACGAAGTAAGTTCTCAGTTTTCCCAGTTTTCCTTAGATGATCATGATGAATATCATGAGGTTGAATCTGTAGATACTGGATCAGAGTTGAATTATACAGAATCTGATTTCACTGATTTGGAAGGTGAAATTTTGTCATCTGAAGAAGACAGTGATTTAGAAATATACGACGAGGAAGGAGGAGACGAGGATGTTGATGAATCGATGGAACAAGAGAAGTCTATTCCAATAACACATTGTTTTTATTGTGGACAAAATAACCATGAGATTGAAAACAATATCAAACATATGTTTAGCAAGCATGGGTTATATATACCTGAAAGATCATTTCTTATAGACGTTGAAGGGTTGCTTACTTATCTTAGTGAGATTATTTCCCTAGATCATGAATGTTTAGTGTGTGGGTTTGAAGGAAGAAATATCGAAAGTCTTAGACAACATATAGCGTCCAAGGGACATTGTAAAATTCCCTATGAAACTAAAGAAGAAAAATTAGTGGTTGCTGAATTTTATGACTTTATGGAACAACAAGAACAATCTTTTCCTGAGAAAATTCATTCTAAAAAGCATGTTGGATTTAGTGAAGATCCACTGTCTTCAGCAATAATAATTGAGTATGTTCCCGAACAGGAACAAGATGAAGACTCCGATTCAAGTGCTTACAATGGCATTAACGATAATTATGCCTTGGTTCAAGTAGATAGATCTGGGGTAGAATTGACTACCCCAACAGGATCAAGAATTGGACATAGAACTATGGCAAGATACTATCGTCAAAACATCCCTCTACCAAGAGAGGTTCCACAGGGACAACAGACTCAAGCATTAGTTGATCGAAGATTTGCTTCTGGTCTTGATGTATATCAAGTGTCTAAGGAGGAAAAAGCAATTCGAAAAGCTGAACAAAGAGCTAAGAATGAGAAGGAAAGAAAGACCAAATCTTCGAAAGCTAATTATCAAAAGCATTTTAGAGATGAAATCTTGGGAACATGAGTAAGTGTTAGCTAATAGTAATGTATAAGAATTTGTAATAGTAGTTAAGTTGTAAGATAATCCTCTTTGATAAGGGTCTATAAAGTTGTGCAATTTTGCACGACTTTGGCAGCAAAAAAAAAAAAAATTATGCAAAGAAAGAATGGAACCCCGTAGAAGATTTCTGGTGCATGGTGTATAATATCGCGACAGATATTAAAATAGTCCGGACATTTTCTTTTAAACCCACACGAATTATTAGATAACAATTTAGTAGAGGTTTTTATACCCCACATAGACCCCTGATACACTTTCTTTCTTATGCATTTTCATATACAGACACAAACCGCTATATAAAACGTATGGTTAAGGAAACACATTTATATGACATTTTGGAAGTGTCTTGTACAGCATCAGCCGAAGAAATATCCAAAAGTTACAAACGACGAGCTTTAAAATGTCACCCAGATAAAACTAATCATGATCCCCAGTTGACAGAACAGTTTAAAGAGATGACCCGAGCATATGAAGTTCTACGAGATCCAAATGAACGAGCGATCTATGACCGATATGGAGAAGAGGGGCTCCTGGGAGTAGTTATAGATCAACCTCAGCAGCCTACACCACCAGTGCCTCCCAGGAATAGACCCGGTCCTAAATTTGCCACCGATATTTTTTCTCAAGTGTTTAATGATATAAATAGTATGTTTGCACAGAATACTCAGTTTGGAAATGGCGTACGAGCTGGAGGTGGTGGAGGAGGTGGTATACCCGGATTTGGACATCCGTTTATGACAACCGCAAGTGCTAGTACGAGTATTTTTGATGGAGCACAATTTGCAAGTTCTTCGTCTAATTCTTTTGAAAATATGAAGAAAATAGTTGAACCTTGGGGAGAACAAGAATTTATTCGAGGTGAAGATATTCATCATACATGTACGGTTAATCTTTGTGATTTGGTATATGGGAAGACTATTAAGCTACAATTACCTAAAAACAGAAAATGTGATATTTGTCATGGACAAGGTGGATTTAATCCAAGTACATGTGTTCAATGTTGTGGAGTTGGGAAGATTAAAACAACTTTCTATAATAATTTTTCACGTTTTGAACAAGCTGGAAGTTGTAAACCTTGTAATGGAACTGGGATTTTCATTCAAGCTAAGGATAAGTGTTCAGCTTGTAATTCTTCAGGGTATGTTCAACAATGTAAGTTGATTAAAGTCAATGTATATCCTGGATCTAACGACGGAGATAAGATTATTCTACCTAGTGAAGCCGATGAAGGTAGAAATGTAATACCAGGGGATGTTATTATTCATTTACGACAGAATAAACATCCATTGGTTGTAAGGAAAGGTCATGATTTATTTATTGATTATGAAATTGATTTAAAAACAGCATTATTAGGGGGTGAAATTCAAATACCGAATTTTATTAAACCAGGACAATTATTAAAAGTTTATATTAATGTGCATGGAATTGATCTGGTTAACAATAATGATTCTATTCAACTGGGGGAAATTGTAGGAGTGATTAATTCTGATGAACCCAAGATTTTAAAAGGATTAGGCATGCCAATAAATGAAATGGTTAAAGGTGGAGAAATTGTTGAAAACTTAAATGAAGTTGAAGAAATGAAAGAAGTATTATTTGATTTAAGACGATATAATCGAGGCAATTTATATATAAATTTCCATGTTAAATTACCAAACATTCTGGATTTCTCACAAATGGATTTGTTGCAGCTTCAAAATATTTTGCCTAGCGCACAACCAATTTCTACTACAGTAGATGATAATGTGATTGAATCGAATCTTGCTAATTTACCGGGAAATCCTAAAATATATAAATCTAGTCATACTTTTAGTCCTACAAAATCTGGATTTGAAGATAATGACATTGATATGAATTCATCTTTTATTAATGGGAAACGAAGAAAATTTTAAAAAGAAAGCATGCTGCAGATATGCTAAAATATGACTTTTTAGATACGTATTGTTATTTATTATAATATAAGTTAAGTAGTTGATTTTACTGAAGACAAGTTAAACTAGACTATGTAGTATAGCTTGAGCATGTACGAACTATTTGTAAACTGCTCAGCTTGCAGGGGAATACCTAAAGCTTTGAAATTCGATATAATTTCTTCAGGTTAACTTGGAATGGTCTAACTAATCTGGTAGCATATTGCAACCAAGTCCGCACGTATAGGGTACATTTTTCTTGTCTCCCCAAACTAGTGCGCGCAAATCGTAATTTGATCTAGGTTGTGTATTCACAACACTTACCAAGTAGATAGCAACCCTCAATATGTCACCAGAGGGGAAAATTCTTGATTCATCCCTAATCAAGGACCTCTCCAACCACATCTATGAAAAACGTAAGGCTACTGCTTTTCAAATTGAAACTCTTACCAAGGCAGCATTGGCTCGTAATGATAGTCAAACCATATATCGAATAATCAATGAATTGACTGAATTGACAAACAGTGGAACCAATTCTGCTAAGATGGGGGCCATAACTGCATTAGGAAGTGTTTCTGTTGCTCTTGGACTGTTTGCTATTGCTTATTTTTTAGAAGAGATTATTAAACCTATATTTGCCACGTTTAGAGATACTGATGCTCGAGTTCGATATTATGCATGTGAATCACTTTATAATATTGCTAAAATTGCCCGAGGAGAAATATTACTTTATTTTAATGAAGTTTTTGATATTTTATGTATTTTAGTGACTGATTCTGAAAGTTCAGTTAAAAATGCGGCTGATATATTGGATAGGTTAATTAAAGATATTGTAAGTGCAAAATCTACAAATTATGTCTCGATTTTACAGCAAGATCAAGAACAACAGAATGAAATCAAGAGTCATTTAGTCGATGCTCAAGGGGTTGCTATTCAGGTGAATAATCCCCAAGACCCTCAAAAGGCATTTTCATTACCAAAATTTATTCCTAGTTTATTGGAAAGAATGTATATAATTGATCCATTTGCAAAGAAATTTTTATTAAGTTGGATTGAATTATTTGATGATATACCTTCTTTGGAGTTGATTTCATTTTTACCTAATATTTTAGAACCTTTAATTAAATTTTTATTTAATAATTCTCCAAGTGATGTTAGATTAGAAACAGAAAATTTATTAAATGTGTTGTTAAAGGAAATTAAATCAATTGCGAAAGTTAAATATCAAGTTAAGAAAAAACAACTTGAACAGGAACAAAGAAAAAATGAGATAAGCGAAGAGGGTGGCGAAACCAAAGACGTCTCAATTGCAGAAGGGGATAGTAAAGATGAGAAAATAAAAGGTGCGCAACAACAACCAGAGGGAGAACAAAAAGGAGTAGCGACTGTAGGGGAAGATCAAAAGGAACAAAGTAAAGCAGCGGAAAAACAAGAAGAAGCGGTGGAAGACGAAGAAGAAGAGGACGAGGATGCTTCGATTAAATCACTGGACACTACTATTATTAGAACAACTCCTCCTGTTGATAAACCTAAACCGGCCGAACCACTAACTCCTGAAGGTGAAATATTTCGGGTTGGTCAAGATATATTTATTGATCATACTAAAATTATTCATATTTTATTATCATTTTTAAGATCTTTTGAAACTGAAACTAAAAATGAATTTACAAATGAACCTCATGAAATTTATTGTCAAGTTCAATTTATCGCTTTAAAATGGTTAAGAGAAATTTTGGATATTTCTCCAACTGGAATTCTTAAATTATTTCCAAATGTTTTATCAATTGTAATGAAAAATATCTCCATTACTGATTCAGAACGAGATTTTGAACTTCGTGATTCATTTTTAAATTTTAATTTAGCTCTTCAAGACTTTTTAAATAATTTTAATTATCAAAAATCAGATAATGATAGTAAACAGGAAAATTTGGTTATTCTTGGTATAACTCAAGAAATAAGTGATGATTTTAATGAAGTTCAATTACCAATTACTATAAATGCCATAATTAAACAATTTTTAGGTTCAACCAATGAATTATCAAGAATAACCTCGTTACAATGGTTAATATTCATATATTCAAGAACTCCCCAAGAATTTCTTGAAGTATTTGTTTCTTCTTCTAATAATTTTGATTTAACTGATTTATTAAAATATTCAAATGATTCAAGTAATGATGTGATTTTTAAAGTTTTACAATTATTAGCAAAAATCTCGGAATCAAATCAAGAATTCTTTAAAAGTTTTATTATTAAATTAATCAAATTATTTGAACAAGAAAGCCATCATGAAAAATCAACCGATCGAGTTAAAGTTGAATTTATAATTCGAAAATTATGTGTTAATCTTGATTCAGAAATTATATTCACAACATTATCAGAAGTATTAACTACTACTTATGATAATAATAATGATTTAGAATTCTTAAATATGATGATTGTTACATTAAACAATATCTTATTAACCGCAACGGAATTACTTCAATTTAGAAAGAAACTTAAGAATCTTGATGTGTATAAGCTAGAAGATTGGCAATTATTTGCCACGTTATTTCAAAGTTGGTGTCATAATGCACCAAGCGCATTATCATTATGTTTATTAACTTCAAATTATGAATTAGCATTCTTAATAATAAAGAATCTTTCCGAGCTGGAAGTTACATTTCAATTATTAACTCAATTAGATATCCTTATTCAATTATTAGAATCACCAATTTTCTTGAAATTAAGATTACAATTATTAGAACCAGAAAAACATCCATATTTATACAAGACATTATATGGATTATTAATGATTATCCCTCAATCCACCACATATACAACATTAAGAAACCGTCTAACTACAGTATCAAGTTTAACCCATGGTGCTACTGTATTTCCTAATATTTCCACAACTGGTGGTGGACCAGGAGGTTCGGTATTATCCACTCCAGTTACTACTCCAGGAGCAAATGTAGTATCCACATCAGGTACAATTACAAGTCAATTACTGATTAAAAGAAAAAGAATATATGAAATGTTGGATAAATTTACAAAAGTTCAAGATAAACATGAAGAATATAATTCTACTTCTAATACTACGAATAAGTCTCGTTATAACGATTATGAAAGTAGTATCGTGGCAATCAACCTGATTAAGTAAACTTTAACTAGAATAAACGATAATAAGAAGCTAATATTACCCAGTTTGTAGTAGTAACCCGGCGCCATATATTATATCAAAATTAGCAACAAAAATAGTCGTGCGCCAACCTGGGTTAGTATGAAATTCTCGTCAACCTGTAAAAATCTTACTAACACACAAAAGTTCCAACAAATTCCCACAATTTTTTTTTCCAGGTTAAGTTGTTTACATTTTATAAAGGTTCAGATCAAGTTTTGATTGACCCAACCAGTAAAAAAAACCTATTATCTAGGTCCTATCAATTTAACCTAACCAGTGAAATCTACTTGCAAACTACCCAGGTTTAGGATATACAGTCAAAACTGGATGTCAGATAGTCTTAGAAAGTCAATGGTTCAAGTAGAGGCGCAGCATGCCGCTGAGGCATTACGAATCGCTACTCAGACAGCCCTGCAACTGACACAACAAGCCCAACAGACGCAACAACAACAGCATCTCCATCACCATCATCATCGTCAGCAACAACAAGATCACCAGAAGCTATTATTGCAGCAGCAACTCCAACAACAACAGCAACAACAACATCAGCAGCAACAACAACATTTACTTCAACAACGATCGCATTTCTCGCAACAGATTCAACAACGAGCAGAGCACCAACAACAACAACAGCTGCAACAAGACCACGACCATCGAGTTAACCAAGATTTAGAACAGGCACTGCATCAAGTTCAACAGTTTAATAATCTTTCTGAATATGACTTGAAATCTCGTGATTCTAAATATAGAAGGTGGACTCCCAAAATGGATCAATTTTTAATTAAATTACTTTCTGATGTTGTACATTCATATCCTAAAGGTGCTGATGCTATAATGACTAAAAAGGCCTGGGCTTACGTCACGGGTCAGTTAAGGTTGGCCAATCCCGAGACAGTTTATTCTACATATACCAAATATTCTTGTCAACAACATTTAGTAAATGTTACTCATCATCGATATAAGATTTGGTTTGTGTTGATGTTACACCAAAAGAATAACCCTAGTAACACAGGATATTCATATCGTTGGAATCCTGATTTAGGCAGATTCCAAATTATTGATAATACTACTGGTAGTTTAATTTTGGATGAAAGACAAGTTAAAAGTTTGCTTTATAGCGAATCACTTTCATTACCTTCTTTAAGTGCATTTAATAAGGGGAATCTTATTGTAAACGATTTCTTCTTGAGTGATCATTTAAAATATATGTCAGTTTATCATAATGAAGTATTACCGTTGTTGATTAGATTGGATTCAAAATATGCTGAAGGATTAGGAGATATTTATAGTGAAATCCCAAAATTCGATTATCAAGAAGCAAATCACGAATATTATAAACCTTTAATACAACCAAAACATCGAGCTTCCTTATCTTCATCGGGATCAACTAGCCCCAGTGCGGCCACCAGTTCCAGTACAGCCACGACATCTAAATCCAAGAAACGTTCACATCATCATACTGAAGAAGTTAATCTTCCATTTACAAAATTTTCTGCAGTCCCCGATCCCGATGTGATACAACATTCCCATCATTTACAACAACAACCACAATCACAGCAACAACATGTCCTTCAACAACAGCCACAGCATCCTCTTGACGAATCAGTAGACCCAGCATTAAAGAGATCAAGACTACAAGACCAAGCTAATTCAATAGATTTCGAAAATGCCCTTGCAACTGCCGCAATCGCCGCTATAAATTCTGAACCAGTAACTAATGGTCGTGATCCAACTCCATTCTATATAAAAGACCGTAAATGGTTTAATAAGTTGATTAATTTACACGAATCAGGATTGATTGGTGTTGATGAAGTGTTGAGTATATGTGAGGGGGTAAGAGATAATAAGATTCCCATGTTTATGTTGAACGTATTGGATAACTCGTATTATCCTAGTAGAACTGGTATGCTGGAAGATATCCCTGATGAAGAAACAGTGAAAAGAATAAGAGAGTTTATGCTTCCAATGGTCTATAATTCATAGACAAGAAAGGGGGGACCAAAAAACAACAGAGGTGAGTTATTGAATGGGTTATTATAGAGTAAGATTTTCTTGCTTTATCCCTACGTAATTAGTTTTGTATTAATATATTTTGTTACTTTATATTATAATTTAAAAAGATTATACATAATGAATAGGCATATTTAGACCAAATTAACAAATAAAAACTAGAATTTGATCTTAGATATGCCACTATCTATTTACACTATAAAAAGAGATGCTCGAGCTGTACCGGTCGTTCTAGGTTGAAGGAATATTCCACATATAATTTCATAGCAAAATAGCAACCAACGTTATAACATTTTTTTTATCACAAATCCTGCGGATTGGTGCCTTTAAATATTAAACATCTTGTACTAATTCCTTCCATTTCAAGTATCCTATCCTCTTCCTTATTCTTGACAAGTTGGTTCTAATTGCTCTAATTTGCATCCTTTTTTCTTGTTATTTCCCCATTTCACTTTTCTGATATTTTTTCAATCGTTCTAAGCGAACACTTGAACTATTCTTTCCTGATAAAGTATTCTTGAGGAAGCTACAACTAAAGATTCCTAATTTATAACTAAAAAAAATGTACATTTAAATTTATTTAAAACAAAATCTATAAACCTAATAATACAGAATCAGAACTTTCCTAGATTAGAAGTTAGTAAAATGAGGAAGAGTCAAGGTGATCTTCTTAGTGTTCTCTCTCTTTACCTCTTCTCGCACTATACTATACCTTTCCAAATCTGTCGATCACAAACAGATCTATATTCTACCTAAACAAAAAAGTTAGTAAAATGAGGAAGAGTCGAGGTGATCTTCTAGTATGCTCTCTCCTTTTTCACCTCATATTCTCGCGACACCTTTCCAGATCTGTCGATCACAAACAGATCCATACTTAAATTTCAACCAACAAAGAAATATCTTAATCCACTAGTTCAACCAAATCTCAACAATAATATCCTTTATAGTAAAAGTCAAACCCATATTAACATGTAAATATTTCTAATAAGTGTATATTGTCATTTCTATTACCGCCTAAATTTAGTTGTTTCTGATTAATGAAGTCTTGATTTAATGTCTTAGTTAAACGCTGTATTGAAAAATAATAGTAATTGACAAACCAATGATGTGGAACTAAATGGAGGGTTAGTATTTGTTCTGTTTGTTCTTTATGTACTACTTACTATTAGTTATCAGTTTGTGTTAGCAAAGTATAATGAAAAAGAAAAAGAAAGTGATAAGAATTTGTAAAATTTAAATTTGGATTTTGCAGCCCTTTTATATTGCAAAATTTGAGAGTTAAAGGTATAAGCACAAAAACAAAAAACACTGTAGTAAAATTTGCAGTTAGAATTGAGACTAGATAAGTCCGCGAGAATTTAATGTTTCGTTTTTTATCTTTTTAGCTATTTATATACTCAAAACTAAAAGTTTTAGGTGGATATTTGAAAACTGCTAAGGTAAGCCCTCTAGAAGTCTGAAGTCACTCCTACTTCATCTACACTTCTAACAAGGCTAAACCTACACCTGTTTGTTCCCTTGGAGAGTTCTATCATTGTTACGTTGAAATACTCCAAATACTAATGTAGACTTACTTTTATTGTTACATTGAGCCGACAGTCAAGTATTTCTCTTTCACAAGGTTTAACAAGAATTACATTTATAGAAAAGAACTTGGTTTCTATTGCCCAATTATGTCGCAAAATGTACTCTTGTTGACCTAGAAAATAATAATAATCTATTTTTTTAATACTAAAATTATTTACATAATAAATAGCTTTACATAAATCATTTATGTAAAGATGGCTCCCTGAGGTTCTCTGCTAACCTTTGGATATTGACATAATTCATTGATTTTCTTTGTGGTCCAAAAACTACTGACCATGAAGTACTACCAGTACTTATCGAATTCGTCTCATGGCTAACACTTGGAATTGTAGAATCTGTGATTGTTGAATTGGATCTTTCCCTTGGTTGTAATTTATATACTTGGGATTTGAGAAGTGCTTTCTCGTAATTATGAACAGGAGGATAGTTCAAGATATGAGAATGTGGAACAGTTGGTGAGGATGTTACTTGAGATTTGTCAGTAGTGGTAAACTGTGAGCCTTTTATATTAGGCAGAGGTAAGACTGAGTGTTGATGGGAATTACCAGAATTCCTACCCGATGACCCTCCTAATGATGACAAGCCAAACGCGAATGATGCAGCTTGGCTATGATGAGATACTTCTCCTGAAGTAGATGACGAGTTTGATGAATTTGTGGATTGTGATGAATCTTCTTGTCGAGTGAATACCGCTGCTTGTGTTAATCGATATTCAATTTTGGCTCCAATGGTTTTTCTTAAAAGTATTTCTAGCAATAATCTTTTATTCATTCTACTTATTGCGTTCTTTGGTATTATGGTCAAATCATTTGGGAACAATTCCTCAAATTTGGGAGGAGGAATGGTACATTTTAAGTCGAACACTTCTTGTTTATATTTGGAGTAAACAATATCAATTAATGAAGGGCGCATCTTACGACTCTTGTTACGAGAAACCTTGATCAGTTCCAGACGCTTAAACAGCACTAGTTCAGATGTTAGTTTAGGATATACTTTGAACAATTGAGAATGATGAAACACTCTCATTTGGTGAGGTAACAAACTCAATAACAAATGACGATAATTTTTCAGTCCAACAAACCGGAGTAACTCATCTTTATTACTAAACATACTTTTTTGTTTCAATGAACTTGTTCTCTTAACTGGGAATCTAAATTTGGTACTTTGATTCTTTTTTTTGTGTTTAGTATCTTGTTTTTCGTCTTTTCGCAAGAGCTTGTTTCTGAGCTTTATCCGCTTCCTATTTCGTAATACCATTTCTTGAGATACAATAGAACCATTGCGTCGAAGTCCATGGGGATCTTCTATCACAGTAACTATAGGTTCATTCCTGTTCACATTTACATTCTGAGATATTCTATCATATTTAACGTTATCATGGGTTGTTGTCAGCTTGAAATTGGGACCAGCATTTGGATCATAGATTCTAGCAAAAGGGTTCGAAATATAAGGTGGTCCACTAGACCATGCTGATGTTGGGGTTGGGTCGACTGATCGAAAGAACGAGGAAGATGATGATGATAATGACATATCTGATAGAACCAACGGATCTAAAGGTGCGGTGCTATATACTTGGGCCATGTTGAAGAAAGTATGGTTGTATCAGAGTGGAATGGGGCGTTGCGGTGCGATCGTAGTGGGATGGCGCGGAACACAAAATCAAAAGTTTCAGATGTGCATATGCGTGTTTAAAATAGACTTTCACTAGGAAGGAAGCAATATTACTAAAAGCGAATGCAAATGAAATTGATTACCTTCTTAGATGTTTACGCTTGTCTTCTGTTTGATTTGAAGTTTGATCCAGAAATCTAATTTAAGGGGGAAATTGTAGAAAAATGGCTGGCTCAAGCGAAAAAAGTTAAAAAAACAATTTCCAATTAATATTTTTTGACTGCAAAATCTTCCCTATTTTTTTATTTTTTTCCTTGGCTGCCTGGTTGTTAACCGAGATCCATGAAAAAAGGTAGATTTCCTAATTGGGAACTACATGCATTGAAAATACAATAGACCTTGTGGTATTACATAGGCTGATAACATAGAAGGAACAGACACTTCACTCTATAAGGTTATTCTAATATCGTGTAATTGCTAAAACAAAACCATCGTAGCAATAATATCTATAATTACTCTCTGTGGCACTGGTAAACCTGATTGAGAGAGGCCAATGCTCCAACTAATACCGTATTTTCAGTAGCTAGAGCTAAAATATGGTTGCAACTATCAAGTTTCAAAGTTTGCAATAATATCAAAGAGTTTGGCCTGATTTTCTACATTTTCTAAAAATTCTACAAGTTCTTTAGCAAATGTTGTTAAAAATAGATTGCTGTTGTAAAAGTACTCACAAACTCAACTTCTCAAATAATTAAACACCTAAACTGTAGCGGGCGCTCTTTTCTTGGGTCATGTACTAGCGAACATGTACTAGCTAACCCAGTTCAAAATTATTAAACTGCAACAATGCATAGCGGTTCTTCTATAAACTTCTAAAAGCAGATGCATTTCTTTTTATTAATATAATCGATATTAGGCTTGAAAGGGTAGTTATATTAACATTATTTGAAAATCATTTACTTCAGAGAATGCAAGTTCTCTTCAACTGGGTGTACTGGTTAAACCATTAACTCATGACGTGGCATTGGTTACTCTAAATCGGCTATAGACATCGAACCATCCTGCATACAGAACACTTACACATTAGACGAAATGTAATTCAACCCAACCAAAAAGTTTGACCACCAAAAAAAAGGAAAACAAACACATTCTTCTTTTTCTCTCCTCCCTTTTTTCTTGATCTTTTATACATAATCAGGTAAAACATCAATATGGATAAACTTAAGGATGTATGTAAATACTTTGCTAAATATGAATTATACGAGTTGAATGTATTCAATTGACCTTACTAGTTGTTTTCGCTTCTTTATAGGGGACGCGTGCTTGACCACCCCTGGGATAAATTGAACTCGGTTGCCACTTTGAAATTCACATGGTTTGCATCAGGTCATATAATTTATCGGAGTAAAACACATTAGTAAACTTAGATCGATTGAAAAATTTGTTGTCCATGGAATTGTTGTATTAACATGTATTTAGAAACTCTCCAGTTTAAAATTGGATGCTGAAAAATGGCAAGAAAAGTCCGATGAATTGGCTGTCAGAATCAAGGAATTGGAACAAGAAAACTTGGAAAAAGATAACCAAATCCAAGCATTGACTAGAAAGAATCAGGTTTTAGAAGAACAAGTTGAAAAATTAGAAGGTGATTTAGAAGCTGTCAAACAAACTGCTGAAGAAACTACTTCCTTAAAGACTTCCAATGACAACTATACCAAGAAGAACCAAGTGTTAGAAGATGAATTGGAAGAAGCTGATAAGAACTTGAAGGAAACCACTGATAAGTTAAGAGAAACCGATATCAAGGCTGAACAATTAGAAAGAAAGGTTGTTTCCTTAGAAGCTGAACGTGAAGATTGGGAAAAGAAATACGAAGAATTGACTGAACAATATAATGCTGCTAAGGCTGAATTGGATGAAATTAGTCAACAATTGGAAGCTATTTAAGTTCCATATAGTTTGCATTGAATATACCCATTCATCACAATCACACACATTCGCAATATGCATAAAATAGTATGTATTTTGATAGTATTTTATTAGTTATAATTATTATTAATTTGGGATTAATCTGCATACCTCTAATTATTACATTTGAAATGATGTACACGTCACAATAATATTTTATTTCCGTATAGGCTATGATTGGCGTAGTTAGGCAGATTTTTCTTTTTTTTTTGATCTATTGTTTTAGTTCAAAAATTACCTGGCCCCTTACACATTTTAATAAAGATCACCCACAAGTTAGATCCACATAATAACACCCACACGGTCACACCCACACTTAAATAGATTTCATTTATTTTAGTGACGTGAAATTTGACGGTACACGCACAACAATGTCCATAATGGATTCGCTACGGAATCGATTTTCCGATACTTTAGAGGCAAATCAAATCGATGATGACTATTCCGTGCCCGTGAGATCATCTTCAAGCACAGCCCTTGCCTCAGGAGTTGTGCAAACACAATCAGATCAAAATACACCAGAAGTACGACAATTTGATCCTAATGAAGTGGTTCCATCTTATGAAACATCGCAGAGGATATATCGAACAACGAACTCAGCAAGTGGAATATTCACTCCTATTCCGTCACTCCCGATACCACTAGCAATTTCCAATTCAAATTCATCCACTTCTTCACTTAATTCAAACACCACACCACAACCACATTCTCACCCTAAACCTCAAGCTCCTCCCACATTAAAGCAATTGGGTCTTAAATTCCTCAATGCTCGTCAACATTTTGCCCTTGCATTATGCCGGGATATTTCTCTTATACCGGCACTTATTAGTTTATACCAATCTTGGAAGCGAATGTTTATCCATGAGTCAGTCCTTACATCTGCTAGGGGTCTAGAACATTTTCTTGCTGGTTTATGGTGTATTGTGGCTTCATATTTGTCATATTCAGTACTTGACGGGCTCATTGTACGATGGATCGTGATATATCTGACACCAGCAGCCATTGTTCGTGTCCTTTCCATGTCTGCTATCATCATCGCAGTTGAGTTTTATCTTGTTTCCACGTTCTCGGCCCAAGGGTACAAGTATGGATTACACATCTGGATCTTGATCAGTTGTATACTCACGTTTGCATATATCATTCAAAACTTTTTTACTTCTAATTTAGAGATAAGGCGAAGTGGCGGAGGAGGAATCAGTGTGAGTGGCAGTGGGAGCGGTGGCAGAGCAAGTGAACCAACTGAAGGTGCCAGTAGTGAGAGACGGAAAGAAAGAAGAAGATTTTTTGATTTTTATAATATTGTTGTATTTGCTGTCGTCCCTGTGGGATTGGCCAGCTTTGTTACTATGATTGGTTTATTGCGAAGTTTATTAATCTTGAGGATTGATATTGAAACATTGGGGCGTGATACAGCTGTCAGCGGTATCTAAAATTAACGACTTATTCGATATGATTTTCATATCGTTTCACGTCACAAGTGAAAGGTAAGCTGGGTCCAGGTTTCTGTGCATGTATATAGATCGGCATACAGTTGCTATACAAAAGTCGGAATGGGACTATCAAAGTTAGCAAACAGTGCAGATAATGTAATCATATTGTGTTTATATAAGGTACAAAATGAGGTCTATTTATTCATTTTATTAATATTCAAATTTCGGTTTGCAATCATACTCTTGTAGGTTTGATTTAAATGTAAATTTCCGGGTAACAGTCTCAGTTTTTTTCTCTCTCGCTATAAAACAAGCATCTCAGTATCAATTTTTTTATGTTACTTTTACCCTTCTTTTTCTTTTCCTTAATCAAAAAGCTTAATATTAATTAAGTGGGAAAATTTGCCACGACGAGATAATGTAAATTATCAAGTTATACTCGTTGCCATTTTATAATGTCCTTTCCCGAGAGTACTAGTTTGGTCCCTATAGGAAGTTTGAATTCGTTGGGTCTCTTTAGTGAGGCGATGGATTTTGAATGTCGAGATTTTGGGATACATCATTGTAAATGAGTAGTTTATTTGCCCTTTTCTCTATATAACTACATATCACGCACGGGTGATTAAACTGATTAAGTTGGGAAGTTCAAGCTTCCCTCGGACATAAAGGCATTTGCCAAAAAATAAAAGTAATACATTGTTACAATGTAACACGAATTCAACCTACGTCTTATGCTCTAGTTTTACTAGCTACAAGATCTTCTGTAAATATATACGTTTATTAAATTATTTTATAAACTGGAAACGTAGTATGACCAAGTCAAATGGATTAAGAACACCATATTTTTTATCATTCTCATAATTGTACACAGTTAACAAGGGAAGCAACTCTTATAACTTAACGGTATTTGTGGAAACCAATGTCATTGGCCTTTTCTCTGAAACATTGACGACATAAGTCAATACCGTACTTTCTGATTAAACCAGTGTGGGAGGAACAATGACGACATTGTCTTGAACCTTTACCGTAGTTTCTTGGGTGGGAGAACCAAACGTTTTCGTGAGCCATATTGCTAAAAATAAGTTAGTATCGCTATTCTATTGAATTACTGGAAATATGATCTAATGAGATTGAATAAAAATCTTGACTTTTACGGTTGTTGTTTCTGGAAACTGATCCGCGAGGTGCTTGTTTATTTGTGATTGAAACTAGTGAATCGTTCAATTTGACACATATAGATTTTTAAATATGCTTTATGGGAGTAACTACTTTTGTTGTTGCATTTACTGTAGGATCTTCATTTGTAGTTTTATAGGCAAAATTTTCACGTCTTTATAATATGTTGACCGGTTCATCATAGTTTTCTTTTGGGTATGTCACAGGTCATGTAATATCATTCCATTCTTTCATATTCTATCTCTTATTCTATCTCATGTCCTTCCGTAATGGTTATCCATTAGGTACATACAATTTAACGTTAATGTATATGGAGTATAACTAACAAATTGTTTGAAAATTACACCTTTAAATTTTTTTTCTTTACTTTCGCTGGGATAGTGCAAGACTGAGCGCACAAGGTAATTTTCCTCACTTCATAGTTAATTCTCCTGTATATTATCTTGAGCACTTGGTCGTGCAAATTATACCGAAAAAAAAGTTCAAAAAGCAAAAAAACCAGCAGAAATTCATATCACATGACTAGGGTACAACCCTAATTGAAGCCGCGTGATATACGTTCACGTGAGTATTTACCTCATCTCGCATCAACTTTATGAAAAAAGTAGGTAACATATAGCTAGATTTACATGCCGAAAGAGAAATCGTGAATATGGCAAAAGGGGGACATAGGAGCACGTTAAAGAACGACCATAAGCCGTTCAAATCGAAACATGCCACCAAGGGGCAATTAAAAAACCAATACAAGGGTAAAGTTGAGAAATCTAGTACCAAATCCAATCTGACCAAGCCTCTTAGTAAACTCGAAAGAAAGAATATTGCTAAACAATTGAAAGAACAAAAGATTCTTGAAAGTAAGCTCACGAGGAAATTATTCGAAGGAAACCAAGGAGCTGAAAAGATTGTTACTGTTATTTCCTTAACTAGTGATATACCACCAGTTGATATTGCTAATAGGTTATTCAATCAAAATGAATCCAGCATACAGTTCGCCTATCCATCAGTCAATCATGTCCATGTAGGACGATTCAAATCTAATTTGAAAGTTATTATACCTAACCAAGATAACTTTTTACATATCTTGGATGCAGCCAAGGTTTCCGATTTCGTGGTATTTGGTTTAAGTGCAAATCAAGAAGTCGAAAAGGAATATGGAGAACAAATATTAAGAAGTTTAGTCGCTCAAGGTATCGCGTCAGTAATTGGAGTGGTGCCTAATATCGTTCAAGCATACGGCAAGAAAAATTTACAATTGGATGTGAAACAGTCCTTACAATCATACTTTAATCACTTTTTCAGTGCCAATGAAGAGAAATTATTCTTGATTGAAAATGAATCAGATAACCTGAATTGTTTAAGAACTATATGTCAAAAATTCCCCAAGAGTATTACCTGGAGAGATTCACGTGGTTGGTTAGTTGCCGATTCTGTGACTACCAGTAATGAACATGATCAATTGATAGTGGAAGGGACTGTTCGGGGTGTGGGTTTCAATGCTAATAGATTAGTTCATATTCCTGGATACGGAGATTTCCAAATTGACCGATTGGAAAAGATAAGAGGAGGAAGAAAGAAGTCCACAATGGATGTAGATGATGTAACCCATAGCTTTAACCCTGACGAGAACCGAGAACCTTTGGATGAAATATACCCCGAGGAAGTAGACATGGAAGCTGATGATTATGGTGGCCTTGAATGGGAAGGAGGAAATAACGACCTTGGTGTTCGTTCTGAAGGAAGACTTTATTTCGACGATGATGGAGTGAAACGACCAATGCCAAAGAGAAAGTTACCTAAGGGTACATCGGAATATCAAAGTAGGTGGCTTGTTGATGATGTTTTGGAAAATGCTTCTGACTTGGAAGATGAGGAAGACGAAGATGAACAAATCGAACAAGACGACGATGAAATAATCAACCAAGAACCTAGTGAATATGCACCCACTGAGGTTGGAGAGACAGACATGCATGTTGATTTATCTGTTGAAGAAGAAACCAGACAACTTGAACAATTCAGAGCGTTAGAAAGGGATGATTTAGATTTCCCCGATGAACTCGAATTACATCCTAATGAATCAGCTAAGGAGAGATTAGCCGGGTATAGAGGAGTTAAATCTTTAGGGAATTGTAATTGGGATGTTGATGAGAATGACATTGAAGCACCAAGTATTTGGAATAGATTATTAAGAATTTCCAATTACAAGGCCACGAAAAATAGAATTAGTAAAGAATATATTAAACAAACCCAAGTTACTGGAGGAAATAAAGTCCGGATCTATATTCGTGCTCCTGTACTGGTGATTCTTGAACGAATCAACCCCACTGCACAACCGTTTACTATTTATGAGTTACTAGAACACGAACACAAGTTAGGTGTATGTAACTTTACATTTGAAAGTTGGGAAGATTATGAAGAACCAATTCCATCTGGTGAATCAATAATTGTTCAATATGGACCTCGAAGACAAGTAATTGAACCAACATTTAATCAAGGTTCCAACAACCCTAATAATGTCCACAAATCGGAAAACTTTGCTCATTTAGGTGCAACTGTGATTTGTACCGCTATAACTCCAGTACTTTTCAACCAAGCTCCTGTGATTTATTTCAAACCAGGTCCTAAAAATATCGAGTTTGTAGGTCAAGGTACGTTTTTGAATTGTGACCATACAAGAATTATTGCACAAAGAGCAGTACTTACTGGTCATCCAGTTAAGATCCATAAAAGAGTCGTTACTGTACGTTATATGTTTTTCAATTCTGAAGATATTAATTATTTCAAGGCAATTTCGTTGTTTACGAAATCAGGTAGAACTGGGTTTATTAAAGAGAGTCTTGGGACTCATGGTTATTTCAAAGCTAATTTCGATGGTAAGTTAACATCCCAAGATGTTGTAGCAATGAGTTTGTACAAGAGATTATGGCCAACAATTTCATCTGCATGGACCGAGTAATTAGTGTATATTATTTCTTGTATAACAAAAACAATAAGATACATTCATATATTAATATTAAACTAATCAAAAAAATATAAAATCAAATGTAATATTCGATAAAAGCTAAATTAAAAGTCCAGCAATAAGCATTACCAAAGCTGATGCACCAACTTTGTTGGCATTACCTTCCAAAACAGGAGGAGCTACTTCCGCTGGTGGAGCTTCCGCTGGAGGAGCTTCTGCGGGTGGTGCTTCCGCTGGAGGAGCTTCTGCGGGTGGAGTTTCTGCGGGTGGAGTTTCTGCGGGTGGAGTTTCTGCGGGTGGAGTT
>LQMS01002211.1:3273-20648 GCA_001657455.1 Spathaspora girioi | reverse complement strand
CCCACAATCCCGATCGACGCCGATTGGGAAGTCGTGCGCCAACCAAAGATGTGCTGTTCATGGGCACAGTATTTCTTCTTGGAGACAATAGGTATTCGAGATTCCTGCACTCAAGAGTCACCTGCGCACTATTCACGAACAATATATTTTAAATTCATAAAGAAAAAAAGACACACACAGTGAAAACTCTTTGTAAATTAGTAGAAATTATAATGGCAAATCAAGGAATCACATATATTATAACTCCTAATAAAAGACAAGCACTACAACATACGTTAGAATCAACATCTTCTGATATTGATATAACATATATCAATTCAACCACTCCAGAAATCCTTCTTAATCCTTATCCACTAACTAAATATCATATAAATTATGAACGATTTGACAATTTACGTCAATTGGTAGAATATGTTGAAAATATCGAAGATCAAGTGGTAATTATAGAAGATTTGCTGGTGTTACTAGAGCGTAGCAAAGTCAACGAGACAAATTATTTACTTGTTCAATTAGTTAAACAATTATATAATCGTACCAGTTTTCTTTTAGACTTGAAAAGGATTGAATTTTTAGCTTTAATGGTCGACAACACAATAAATTAGTTGCCTTGATTACTTAACCTTCCGTTTAATTACATCAAAGTGGGGGAGAAGAGGGGGGAAGAGAAAGTTGTTTATTGTTATTTTTTTGTGCTGTCACGAATTTTGTGTGTTTATTGTTATTCCGAGCCAAGGAAAAAAAATTGTGTAGCCTATGGGGAATTCGTATGTGTTCAAATCAAGTAAATAATATACCTATTTCCATCCGAGGATATGGGCTCAATAGAGATGCAATGAGCAAGTTAGGGGTCATGACCAAACCATTTTTAGTCAAGGAACCAGCGGAACGGCATTCATAATGCAAAGGGAGTAAAAAAAGCTCACATGTTTTTTTTTGGGAAAATCTCGGAAGATTGTCAAGGTGTTAATATTTTTTAAGCAAAAACTAAGTTGTTCACACCACTAAAAAAAAATAAAACTAAACTAAACACTACCCCACGATCTAAGGTTTTCTCGTCCAAATATAGGACAAGACCCTTGCACCCCTATTTTAATTTATGTGAGATATATAATAAGTTGATTTAACTTTTTCTTCTTTTTAAAGTTGTTTTGGTTAAAGTATTGACAATGTCGCTTCTTTCCCCTTGTGAATCATGTCTTACCTTGTCTACACCTGTGCAATATAATAATCAAATATTCACCAACTATCTTAATACAAGACTAACTAAAGTCAAATCCACATTTCAACATTTAGAACTGGGTGATGACGAACAAGAGGACGAGGAACTCGAGTTAGTGATGATATACAATCACCATGATATTAATATCAAGTTAACATCCGTTCACAATTTAATCACAACTCACTGTAAACTAGATATTGCGGACCTTACATTAAATCATTTATTTATATATTTCCAATATACCCAATCAACGTTAAGTTTTTATCCAACAAAGTTTCTTATTAATCAAATTAATTTAATACATTTGGGTAAATCTTATGGCTTTGCTTTGAATGGAATTCAACCCAAATTAACCGAATTAAATGTATCTACTTATAATAAGTTCTTGATTGTTATTAAACCAGATACTCAAAATGGAACTTTCCGAGATTTTAAACTCGAGAAATATTTAAATCAACCACAAATTATTGATCAGTCAACTGGTTCAGTTACATTTGCTGATAATATTGCCGAGAAATTAAGACATTTAACTGAGAATCAAAGAACAATAGAAAAACCACAACATTTTAAACGGCTTAAATTAAGGAAAATATTACAAAGTATACGTATGGGGATATAGCGAGGTAGAGTTTATAGTTAATAGAAAAGCATTATCTTATACATTTTTGCGAGAGTCAAACGACAATAGAAAAACTGCGACATTTTAATCCGCCTAGATTAAAAGCAAATACGTATGGGGAGATAGCGAGAAAATTCTAGAGCAGCGTATTAGTTAATACAATTTCATCTTTGTAAATGTATATTTATATGATCATTAGGTAGTTAGTTTGTATTAACAAAATTTATAAAAGTACATGTTTTAAACTTTATAAACTTAATAACCAAAAGTAGCCAATTGCTTAGCGGCATCAGATTCACCAGCATTAACAGAGTTGATCTTCTTAGTTAAAGCCTTCTTTTTAGCGTAGTATTCAGCGGATTGTAATTTTCTCTTTTCTTCCAATTTATCAACAACAGATTCGTATTTCCAACCGACAGCAGAAGATAATTTACCAACAGTAGTGTATTTTCTACCTGGCTTTAATCTCAAAACTCTTAAAGCTTGAGGAACAACAACTCTCTTCTTCTTGTCGTATGGTGGTGGAACACCTTCAAAGACCTTGAGTCTTTCTAAAGCAGCCTTACCTCTGGCAGTCTTGTGAGGAATCATACCTCTGATGGCCTTATATAAAATTCTTGATGGAGCTCTGAAATGGAATGGACCGTGAGTCTTGTTGAATCTGGTAGATTTTCTTAAGTAGTCATGGTACTTTAATTTGTTTCTGAAAAATTCACCAGAAATGTTTAATGCTTCACATCTGACGACAACAACCTTTTGACCGTTTAAGATTTGCTTAGCAATAATAGAAGCTAAACGACCTAATAAGTGGCCCTTACCATCAATGACAACAACTGGTTCAAAAGTAGACATGGTTTGTGCTTTGACTGAACTAGAAGAAGAGTGAAAAAAAGGAAGAATTTTTTTTTGTTCTATAGTGTGAAAATAGCAGTGTGAGAACCAAAGTCACTAAAGGATTGTGCGAAAATGAGAGAAGCTCAACCAGGAAGCGAGAAACCAGAAGGAAAAAAAAACCCTCTAACAGCGGTAAACTGTAAATTAGAAACTGTAAAAAGTTGGACTACAGCAGAAAAATATTAATTAGTTACTACGCAAAAATATGTTTCATATACAGGAATGAAGCACGTGCAAACTATATTAGGGCTCAAACCCTATATGGTTGCAAGAGAAAAACAGTAGAACAGACAACAGACAACAAAATACTTGTTTATTTTTATTACTATAACCTAAAAAACACCGAATTAAACAAACTGTCTACCTCTAAATTGAAATCTCTTTTGAATCAATCAACGAGTTAACAACAGAAAGAATTGCTTCAATTGAAGCTTGAGAAACATCATGATTAATTCCACAACCCCATTTACTAACTGTTTCATTTTGGGAATTTACATATGATAATTCCACATAAGTAGCAGCTTTACTACTTGAATCATTACCTAAAGAATGTTCACTGTAATTAACAACTTCAAATGAAATACCAAATTTATTTGAAATAGCATCAATAAAGGCAGAAATTGGACCATTACCTTGTCCAGAAATAGTCACTTCACCAGTAGTACTTGCAAGAACAGCTTCGATCTTACGATCATCTTTAACTTTAATAATGTTAAAATCGGCAAGACTGAATGGTTCAGGTTTGTGTAAATATTCATTGGTAAATAATTGACAAATTTCTTCAGTTAGTAACTCTCTTCCTAAAGAATCAGCTTTATGTTGAACTAAACTGGAAAATGAAACTTGTAAATGTCTAGGTAAATCTAAACCTAAAGATCTTAAAATCACCCATGCAGCTCCACCCTTACCTGATTGAGAATTAACTCTAATAACAGCTTCATAGTTTCTACCAATATCTTTAGGATCTAATGGTAAATATGGCATAGCCCATTTAATATCACCATTCTTGACTCTTTGTTCAGCCTTGGAGAATCCTTTCTTGATAGCATCTTGATGAGATCCACTGAATGCACACACAACCAAAGAACCTCCATATGGAGCTCTTGGATGAACATTAATCTTGTTACATCTTTCGCTTACTTCAATAACACTTTCAAGATCAGAGAAATCAAGTTCGGGGGAAATACCGTGAGTATACATATTTAATGCAACAGTAACTAAATCCACATTACCGGTACGCTCACCATTACCAAAGACACAACCTTCAACTCTATCAGCACCTGCTAAAATACCCAATTCAGTTGCAGCAACTCCACAACCACGATCATTATGACAATGAGTAGAAACAACTATTTTTGCACGTTCAGTAATATGAGTACAGAAATATTCTATTTGATCAGCATATACGTTTGGACCAGAAACTTCAACAGTAGCAGGTAAGTTGAAAATCATGGGAGTTTCTACACTAGGTTCCCAAGCTTTCTTTACTGCTTCACAAATTTCTACTGCAAACTCTATTGGAGTATCAGAAAAACATTCTGGAGAAAATTCTAAATTCCATGCAGTTTCACTCATAGTTGGATCATCTTTAGTTAAGGACCTAACTAACTTTGTAGTTTCTACTGCCTTGGCAATAGCATCTTCCTTTGACATTCCAAATACAACATCACGGAAAACATCAGATGTAGCTAAATATATATGAATAATTGCCTTTTTAGCTCCCTTAACAGATTCAACTGTTCTTCTAACCAAAGGTTCACGCGATTGGGTCAAAACTTGAATTGAAACATCTTCAGGAGCATGTTCAACAGCATATCTTGTAAAATCAAAATCAGTCTGAGAAGCTGAGGGGAAACTTACTTCAATTTCTTTGAAACCAATTTCAATTAATTTATGGAAATATTCCTTTTTTTCAGCTACGGACATTGGATCAGGTAATGATTGATTACCATCTCTTAAGTCGGTGGATAACCATCTAGGTGCTTTAGTTATCACTTTGCTTGGCCAAGATCTATTTGCAAGATTAATCTGTTTTGGTGCTGGATATTTAACCGATGGATCCTTGAGCATATTCTTGTATCCGAGTTTAACAGGAGGTAATCTTCCTGCGGAAGACAACGTCCTAACGAAGACCCTAAAATTAGCTATTCTCATTGCTTTGCTTAAAGAGTAAATGTTTAAATTATACAAAAATTTCAAATCGATAATAATGACTGAAAAATTATTGGTGAAATCGGGCACGATTTGAAAATTAGAATCTGGCCCGGTACAGGAAAGTACACAAAAACGAAATACCATAATAAGCTTCTACACCCCTCATGGTATTCCCCGCTTGCACTGATTCATATGAATATGATTCAATTCGAACCTATTATATGGTTCTATACTCGGTAACATATATGTCGAAGGGTGACCCATTATTCTTCACGATTTCGAATTCTTACTTGTGCATAAAAAATACAAGTGATGTAAACTGCGAAACCTAAAAAACACCTCCCAATCAATACTTAAACACACAACTTCCGAAAACCAAATCAAAATGTTTCACGTGATTAATCAGGTGATGTATGTCACATGTCAGAATTTATTTTTGCATCTCTTCGCTTTTTGTTACTCCAGCTTGGGCTGCTCATCTCACGAGTAGATAAAAAAAATATGAAAAAAAATTAAAACATTACATTTTTTGTTTATACTACCAGTATTAGATATAATATAATCATGGCTAAGTCATCCACTAAAGATAAGAAGGTCTCCAAGAAGGTAGAAAAGAAGAAGGTAGAATCTTCTTCATCTGAATCTTCTAGTGAAGAAAGCAGTAGCTCTTCTTCAGAATCTGAATCCGATGATGAAAGTTCTTCTTCTGAAGAAGAAAAGAAGGAAGTAAAGAAGGACGAATCTTCATCTGAATCAGAAAGCGAAGACGAAGAAGAAGAAAAGAAAGAAGAAAAGAAGGATGAATCTTCCGACAGTGAAAGCGGATCATCCTCTGAATCTGAATCTGGTTCTGAGTCTGACTCTTCATCCGACGAAGAAGAAGAAGAAAAGAAAGAAGAAAAGAAAGATGAATCTTCTTCAGACAGTGACAGTGACAGTGACAGTGACGGTGAAAGCGAAAGCGAATCTTCTTCTTCTTCTGAAGAATCAAAAAAACGTAAAGCGGAATCTGATGAATCCGAACCATCTGCCAAGAAAGTTAAACCAGATGAAACTGAACAAGAACAAGGTACTTTATTCGTTGGTAGATTATCATGGAATGTTGATGATGAATGGTTAAGACGTGAATTTGAACCAGTTGGTGGTGTCATTAGTGCTAGAGTCATTATGGAACGTTCCACTGGTAAATCTCGTGGTTACGGTTATGTTGATTTCGAAAGTAAAGCCGCTGCCGAAAAAGCATTAAATGAATATCAAGGTAAAGAAATCGATGGTAGACCAGTTAACTTAGATATGTCTACTGGTAAACAACATACTGCTAAACCTACCGACCGTGCTAAACAATATGGTGATACTCCATCAGCTCCTTCAGATACATTATTTATTGGAAATCTTTCCTTCAATGCTGAAAGAGATAACTTATTTGAAATGTTTGGTGAATATGGTAGTGTTATTTCATGTAGAATCCCAACTCATCCTGATACTCAACAACCAAAGGGTTTCGGATATGTTCAATTTTCTTCTGTTGATGAAGCTAAGGCTGCTATGGAAGCATTAAATGGTGAGTCTATTGCTGGTAGACCATGTAGATTAGATTTCTCGACTCCAAGAGATAACTCTGCTGGTGGAAACCGTGGTGGATTTGGTGGTAACCGTGGTGGAAGTCGTGGTGGTAACCGTGGTGGTAATAGAGGAGGATTCGGTGGTAACAGAGGTGGTCGTGAAAGATCATTTTCTCCAAGACCAACCACTGAATTTAAGGGTACCAAAAAGACATTCGATTAGATGTTCTTGCTTTGTATTTTTAGTTTTACTTTTGCATTATTGTTCTGCACAATTACATTAAAATGTATAGTTTTTTATAATTAGTTTGTTAACATTTTAAAGATATTTATCCGTTTCGAGATTTTAGGTAATGGCCGAGTGTGGGTTGGAATCTACATAGTTGCTATATATCTAATTTTTGTTTTAATTATGTTTAATTAAATAAATCATTTAGAAGTAAACCAAGAAAATTCACTTGACTTTAATTTGGTCAAAGAAAAATTTACAAAATCTTGATTAGAAACTTCTTTACATAACTCCTAACTTACTATGGAAAATGAGACAATTAGTAAAGCAAGACTCTGCAGAACAACGTGAGGGGTGGTGTTACTAAGAAAGGAAAGGAGGGGGATAGAGTGGGGCTACCTAACAGATTGTCTGATTGATTACCCGATTCGGCAACGAATTGAGCTTGCGAGAATTTTGGTAACTTCTATTATTGGAACATGTGTGTTTCGTGTGGGCTAAAGGAAATCGAGTTACATAGTTCGTTAATCCAAAGAATTGACTCACGGGTTTCCGGATGCGTTTCCCGGAGACATATGCTTGCAGAAATACACATGAGTTTTTTTTCTTGGTTTTCTGTTGGGTTTCGTTCGGTTAGAAAAATCTAAATACGTCAAATGATTCTTAAGTAGAAAGCCAAGAATTTTGACTCGAGAGAGAAAGTTTAAAATTCGTAATATCATAACAAGATTAAGCGCGTTTTTGTTCCATGTCCTCGTAATATGATGTGGAGTTTTCCAGAAAAGAATATTGGTAAGGTTCGGTGCAATATTATAAGCCATTTAATTTAGCCATAGCCTGGCACTGCCCTTGGCAGTAATGGTGATGATATATACCAAAATCGTGAATGAAATACCCCATAAAAACCCCCTTATTCGTGGTTCGTTATCATTGCCATAATTGCGGTTTTTGACTAAGTAAGATCAGTTTGACATACGATTATGTATGAGTCGTTTTGGAGATCATTTGGATCTTTTATTGGAATAAACTACGACTGGTTTATTTTTGTACACAATTATTTTTTAGTGTGAAATGTTCAATAATAAATCTCTAAATGCCGCCTGACGGAATTGGTTAAATGTTATTTCCTTTTTTCTTTTTTCGTATTTTCGTTTGCTTAACTGGTGCTCTGACCTATGTTTAAACCACTACTAATTTGTTTTAACCTGAATACGTGAATAAAATCGGTGACTACTTTTTTATTTTTAGTATTATTATTTATTTAACTCCAAAACAAAAAGGTCAGACAATGTCGCGGGGAGTAGTTACATCGATATACATAAATTTTCAAAAAAAGAAAGTTTAGACATATTTTCCCCTAAGCCTACAAAAAAAATCTGAACATTTATTTGAGGGCCACAGACTTGTCTTTAGCTAAGCCAAGTTTACATAGGCATGACATAGACACATTTTTCTAACTTTATATTTTAACCCTTAAGTTCCTTCAACAAAACCTGAAATAAAAAAAAACCTGGTTCTCTTGGCTTGCTGCCTTTTTTTTTTTAGGTTTCTTATTTTTTTTCTTTTCTTATCCCACCAGGAAATTAAACCCCAGCAAATATCAAATTAGCATACAAGCATACAAGCATAGAAGCATAGAAGCATAGAAAAATACAAGCATAGAGGCAAACAAATAGGCCAGATAAACAACCAAGCATACAAGAAAAAGAAAACACAGGGGTTCAGTCATGGGAATGAATAATATGAGGAAAGCAGTATCACGAATACTACCCAGACAATATGTTGAATCAACACCCACGCTATTATCGTCAACCTCGTTGTCTACATCCAACCATAAAATTGACTTCCATACTATTGATGATTTTTATATACAGTTAGACAACCCTCATCAAATTTGGTTGCCGGGTGATGAAGTCGTCGGTCAAGTTGTCTTAATCACCAAGAAGAATTTGGCTAACATTGTTATAACTTTGTCCTTGATTGGGTTTATCAAGATTAATGCTTCGTCGCAATCTAAATTACGACCGATCAAGCATACTTTATTTGACCATACTATCAAGATATATGGTCAAGAAGAGGTTACGCCAACGACAGCAACAACAACACCAATAAACGGGGACTTTACTAATGGTTTGTCTAAAGGTGAACATGTTTTCCCATTTGTTGTTAAATTACCAAACAAGCGAATCTTTACTTCCATCGATTTTGGCAAGGGGTCAATTAATTATACTTTAAAGGCTTCGATTGGAAGTTCAAATGGTTATTTATCAAGTCAACCACCTTTCGATGATACAAATAATAATCACAAGAAATCTCTGCTTCTTCAGAATCCAAGTTATACCTCGGAAAAATCAATTAATTTAGTCAATCCGATCGATGTATCATTATTAACCAATAGAAAACCCAAGAGATTAATTTTAAAAGATCCAAAGTTCAATCAAATGAGGAAAGTATCTCGAACTCAATCTTCTGCATCCACTATAAATACTTTTGCTACTATGTCTTCCACCAATTCCGATCAATCTTCAATAGCTTCAAATGAACCATCACCGGATAATAATAACTATACCCATACAAGTAGTAGTAATCATGTGCCTAATAGTATTAATAATAAACCCCAAACCATTAAAGTTATATTAGAAGTTGCCCAAAGAGGGTATTTACGAGGGGAATTAATTCCTATAAAAATATCAATTTCTCATTTAAAAAATATTCAAGATTTAAATGGAATAATTTTAACCTTTGTTAGAGTTTGTCGATTAGATAATGGTAATGATGGAATAATTGAATCTTTCAGGAAAGATTTACAACAGCTGATTTTACCGTTATATCTTGATCCAGTAACATTTAAGGCGGAAATTACCACTAATATAAGAGTGCCCGCTGATGCATTTCCTACAATCGTTGGATGTCCATTAGTTTCATTTCAATATTTTATTGAAGTATTAATTAATTTATCCGGGAGACTGGCGGTATTAGAAGATAGTGATAGGCATACTCTGTCCGATCCTGGCGCAACAGCTGCCACAGCGGCCGCGGCCGCCGCAGTTGCTGTAGCAGCAAGTACAAGTAGTTTAAATAATCCTTCAATATCCAATGGAGGAGGAGGGGGAAATACCGAAGGTAACAATAGTTATAAATTTAATTTTAATTTCCATAATTCCCATGGATTATTACAACATCAAAAGGAGAGATTAAATTTTGTAAATACTGATAAATTTAAAAGACTGAAGAAATTTGTCCAGTTAACTACCGAAGTAATTATTGGAACTCATAGACTGGATAAGCCAATAGTACCACCACAAGATACAATATTATCACCATCTTCGAATAATTCACCTATGGAGTCCTCACCAAATTCATTATCACCTATGCAGCACCAACCTCTAGTGCCATCACCTCTACAAACACAAACACAATTACCACCACCACCAAGACCTTATTCAATCCCTGAAATAATTGAAAATTTCAATCATACCCAAACAACTCCCCCATATATTGAACAATATATTCCCTCATATGATGAAGGAAATGCAGGTGATAGTTTTATGAATATAATGGCAACAAACTCTGAACTACCAGAAAAGGAAAGAATGAGATTAAGAGAAACGAGTTTATTACCTTCTGCACCTCCTGAAGAAAGTCCCGTTCAAGTTGATGATCAAGAAGAATATAACAATAATATTTCTTTAGATTAGCAAATTATATAACTGGCAATGTATTTAAGATATGTAATAGTATAAGTTGTATTACAATATATAATAATTTATTTGTATAAGATATTATGAAAAGAAATAATTAGAATGTTGCAAACTTCAGTGATAGTCCAAAAGTCACTAAAACGAGAACGAACCACTATAAACGTACTCAATCGCACTCCTTTGATACTTCAATTGAGAGTAGTAAGATTCTTTGCAGATAAGTTTAAAGAAATTAACATGTTGCTAACGTGGTTTATTCAGGGAAGAAAATGCTATTAGCAGAATAATCATTACCTGGCTAAAAAGAAGTATTTTTCCCGTGTTCAAGAATTGCCTACAGTAGCAGTTAACGACACTATTTTGTAATATACATCCACTTTTTGATCATTGGCCCCAATCTAGATATAAGATCTGGTGAAATAGTAAAAATCTCTTGTAAAATACAAAACTATAATATACATATATATAGTTATACAAATATTTTCTCATCATTTTTCATTTCTTTCCATATATAATTCCTTCTGTAACGATGTAACATTATCCTTTAATTGATCACGTTCTTGTTTCATAATATATAAATCAGCTTCAAGGTCTTTAATTTTAATATTCAAATGAGCATTTGTAATTTGTTCGTCATCATCTTCTTCAGGTTGATTATTAGCTTCAGTTGGATTTTCGGGGGTTCCACCTCTTGAACTAAGTCTTCTTGCCTTTCTAAACATTTTTAATTCGTTATTTTCTTTAGTTAATTTATCAAGTAATAACTTTTGATGTTCAGATTCTTCTTGATTAAGTTTAAGAGCTTTACTAGTATTATTAACTGATTGAAGTGCTTGTTTATAATTATTTTCAAACTTTTCAACTGTGGTTGCTTTTTCAGCCAATTGTTTACGTAAAGATTCAATTTCACTAGATTGATCATTTTCCTTATTAAGGGCAATTAATTCATCAACTTGCAGTTGTAATTGAGTAATTGTATCACTTTCTCTAGTAGTGTCTGGTTGTTTATCTTTATTAACACTCCATAAGCTAATCAAGTCTCCTAATTGATTTGAAATATCCCTTTTACTAGAAATTGATCTTGAAGTTGTATCTGCACCACCTTCTTCACCATTTAGTTCTTCTTCTTGCTCTTCTTCATGAACCAACTTATAATTAGTAAATTCAAGATTTAAGTTATCATATTTACTCTTCAATTCATTGATTTCCTTTTGTAAAGATTCTTCCTGTTTAATTTGACTGGTCAATTGGTCAATTTTATCTTCTTGATTTTTAATAATCTTTTGAAATTTGTCCAATTCGACAATTTGATTATTCATAAATGGTTCAAAGTGATTTAATTTATCCTTTAATTGACTATTTTCTTGATTCAAATAAACTAATTTATTATTCAATTCTAATGAAGATAATTTATACTTGGTTGCGTCGGAAATTGAATCAGCTTCACCTTTTAATTCGTTAATTAATTGATCCTTTTCATCAATTTGTTGCTGATACTGAGCAAGTTCACTTTGTTTTGATTCTTTTAATGATTTATTTTCTTGTTCAAGTAAATTAATCTTTTCAGTAGCAATTTCCATTTGTTCTTTTGTTGATTTACGTAATTTTTGAATTTCTAAATTTAATTCAGAAACGATATTCTTTACGGTTGAATCTTGTGGAGAATCAGTACCACTAACATGAGAAATTACTGGAACTTCAACAAACGAAGCTTCTCGTTCTTTCACCACTTCTGATGAAGGTGGTGGTAACGGGGAAACCTCATTGGCTACTTCAGGCTCAGGAGTAATTGTTTGTTCAGCTGATGATGTTACTTGTTTAGGTGACCTTAATTGTTCCGATCTTACTTGTTCTAATCTTCCTGGATCCAATATTACTTGTTCAGGTGACTTGAATTGATCACCTTTTACAAACAGATCTGGTGATCTGTATTGTTCGGGTGATGTCACTGGACTAGAATATTCTTCTTGTAAAGCAGACATACTTCGAACAATACTCCTCTTTCCAGGTTGTTTTTCTTGAGGGTCATTGGTTAAAAATTGATCAATTACATTCAAATCCAATTGGAAAATCATAGTGCCGACAATATTTTCCCGATATTCTTCATAAACTTGAAAATTATCTAAATTATCAACATAATCATTTTTATCACCTCCCATTATAACAATCTTGTTATATTTTGGTAAAAAAGTCATTGAATGACCACATCTTGGACCAGGACCATTTACTTCACCTAAATCAACCAATTTCAGCCAAACCAATGTTTGTAAATCCAATACATATAATGAACTATATATGATTCCCTTGAAATCATTACCTCCAAAAATATATAATTTATCATTTACAATACAACTTGAATGTTCATTTACTGGCCTTGGTACATATCCGCTAGTAATTATTTTCGTCCATCTATTCTCATCACAATTAAAAATCCATAAATCATTTGAAACGGATTCATTATTATAAATTCCACCAAATATGTAAATTTGGTTTTGATAAATTGACATTGTATGATTTGTCAAGGGAGGTGGTTTAAAATTATTAATTGGTTGAACCAATTCCCAAGCCGCTTTTGGAGTTTTAAATGAATTTAATTCAAAAAAATATAAATCATTAAAAACATCATTTTCCAATTGTCCTCCAAAAAGATAAAGTCTTGAAGAACTATTAGTTAACGAAACTACACCAATTGTATGTCCATACCTTCCATTTGGCTTATTCAAAATATGACTTGGAATAGTATATTTGCAATTATTTGTATTAAACAAATAAAAATTATTATCAGGAAACCCCTGAGTATCGGTATCAACCGTATCACCACCATAAATAACAAATGCATTCCCACATAAAACAGCAGAATGTCCTACTCTAGCGGGAGGATTGATATGATTTAAAATTTCAAGATTTTTAGCTTGAAAATTAACAACTTCTCCATGATGATTTTCAATTGGAGTTAATTTCCAAGTATCACCAAATACTGAACCTTCCTTTAAACCACCCATTAAAAAAATTTCATTTTTCTCACTTGCTATAGAAGCAGCAGCATGTCTATATCTTGGAAATGGAGAATCAAATAACTTGAATCTAGCCCAAGGAGTAGAAGCGTTCTGAGGAGCAGCAACTGTTGAATTAGCAACATTACCAATTTCAGCTCGATGTGGTTGAATTGGAACCTGAGGTGATCTCTGTTGCGGAGGAGATCTTTGTTGAGGAGAAGATCTATGAGTTATACTAGGCATTGCTGGCGTTGTTGGAGTTTTAGTTATACTTTGAACTGGGGATGAAGCAGGTGAACTTGAACCAGGATAATGATCTTCAAAACTTGATTCGTGTTTATGTTGTTTTCTTGACCCTGATTTTGTTGACGAATTTGTAGATACTGAATCGTCTTGATCTTGATGCTTCTTCTTTTTTAAAAAGTTGAGACGTGCCATAAGAATTTAGAACAACAAGATTAAACTTTTAATGCAACGTAAAGAACAAAAAAAAAGAAGACACAATTGATGCTTAAAATTTGCAAAAGTAAATGTGTTGTATTATTTCTTTGTTTATTTCTTTACGAAACTGTGTGACGTTTTGTTTTTTTCTTGTCTCAACCAGTGTGTGAGTAACCGGAGGTTTATGCCGATGTCTGTGGGTAATCACAAGCAAGGTATGAAAAGTTTAAAGTTTAAAACAATTGCTAGGCAAATGAACAAGAATATGAATTTATCCAAAAATTCAGAAGACGAATGTTGCTATTTATATTGTTAATTAAGCAATTTTTAAAAGGGGAAAAAATTGAGACTACCGATTCAGAATAATGTTAAATTAGAGTTTTGTTTTTTTATCTTTTCTTTTGGTTTTTGTTTTAGATTCAACGGATCACTTGGGGTGTTATGAAACACGGCCGAGATTAACACTTTACTTGGCTACTGGAGGTTTAATTTACAGTATACATGTTAATCTTGAACTATCCTTCCCTAAGATTTAATCTTAGTTTTTTTTTATTTTGGTTGTAAGAGAATTTTGTACCTTGCAAGTAGGAACTTTCCTAATTCGGAAATTCTTCACTTTTTTTTCAGCTAGATCACCCGTAAACAAAGTGTCAAGAGTAAAAGACAGAACGACAAATGGAAAATACAGCACGGAGTCTCTAGGTGCGTCGACACCGCGTCTTGGGACAAAAGAAAATTTTTCTCCCCCTCTATATATATTATTTCTTATAAAAGTACGGCAAAATAGATAGAATTTACAGTTACAACTTGAAAGATTAAGAGTCAAAGTTCTACTATCGAGCCGTACAGTTAACATCGATCCAATCAACAGAAAGAAGAAAATGACATTACATTTAAAGTGGTTAGACGATATTGACAATTCATTGGACAAGATTGAATTGGACAATGGATTAAAACCAGGAGAAACCAAAGCCATCATGGATGCATGGTCACCACAAGTCAAAAGCTTGGATCGTCTTCCTGATGCTAAAACCGAGAAATTTACTACATTCGCAAACTCGTTAAAGAGACTGATGATTGAAGACAAGAAATTGAGAAACTTACTCGGATTGGAAACAATCATTGCCTCCAGACCTGAAACGGACGGCAAAACTAGAGATTTGCCTCTCCTCGAACTCCAGTACATGGATACTGTAATCAGTATGGAGATCGAGGCCAAGCTTCCTGATCGATTAAGATCAAACACTAATAGAACGACCAAGGAGGTGATTATAGCCATTATGGAAGAGGCAAAACTATACAAAAACGAATCGATCAAGGAATGTGCCTTAGAGTACAATGAGATCATGAAGCCTTTCAACACCGCAAAGAAAAATGATAGAGAAGTTGTTGCTACGGCCTCTAAAAGACTTGAAGATTTGGAAGCTCTACACTCGGATTATTATGCAGCTGTCAGCATAGTATACTCAGAAATTATCGCAAACATGAATAGCACAGTTGGTGACATTATGTGTGAAAAGGTTCAAGAGTATGTTAATGATGGCAAGTTACCCAAAAATGTAGTCGAATTTACGAAAGAAATTAGTAAAAACACGGAAACCGCCAAATACTTCCTCCAGGAAGCAACATTCAGGGTAATTGATGAACCACGCATTTATAAGGTAGGACAGCTGAAGACATTAACTGATGCAGAAATAAAGAAGGAAATGATCCTGTTCTGGAAAAATTTATTGTTGAAACTGAACCGTTGCTACAACTGCGCACGAGAAGGCCATACAACTCGAATCTGTACAGACAAATTTAAACCAATCGGAATTTTTCTTAGACATGGTACCTCTGACGATTATGTAGAGAATAAAACACCCTCGAATTACTCGCTCCACTATCCAGAGATTAAACGGATTACAATAACAAGCAATAATGATCCCGAAATAAAAAGGATTGAAGTAACGGACAGCTCGTTCACTATAGACTCGGGCGCAGACATAACTATACTGAATGACCCAAATCAGATGGAGAATTATGAACGACTTAGTAGCTCGATGTATGCAGTAGACGCTGGTAACAAAAGGCACCGACTCATAGGGAAAGGAACTATAAAATTTGGACCTATAGACATACTAGCCTTTCATTCACCAACGTTAAATGTTAAATTACTCAGCGTAAACGATGTATTAAAGCAACTGGATAAAGTTAGTTTCTTAAAGGATGGTACAGTAATAATGGAAGTAGATAACCAAGAAACGGTGATAGGGAAACATGAGCAAAAGAATTACCCCATCGTCGCATATATAGGTCTCCAAGACGGAAGAAACAGAAGTGGTTTCTACATACATGAATCTTACGGCCACCAATCATGTGAAAAGATACGAGAATTGTGCAATATGATGGATATCAAATTCACATCTACAGACGAAAGCCAAATCAGAAACTGTCAAGTGTGTTTTGAAACCAAGTTAAAACGGAAATCCCACAATAAAACCCATAGTATTAAAGCAACGGAGAAGTTATTTCGATTACACATGGACTCCATCAGAATAAATGAAGCTCACTACTGTACTTTCATCACAGACGAATTCACCGATTACATCTACGAAATTCAAGCTGAAGATAAGAGCACATTGAGGAAGAAAACTGCAGATATGATTAAATCAATAAATGGATTATGGCATGACTATCAAGTATCATACATCAGAACCGACAACGGAACCGAAATGCCTAGTGCAGTATATTTCATGCATGAAGAGTACATTATGAAAGAAGCCATACCAAGTTATTCTCCCGAATCAAATGGTAAAGCCGAAAGAGTGAATGGAGTTATCCTAGCCCTTGCTAGATCAATGTTGCGACCCCTCTATAAGTCGCCACAACAGAACTTGCTAACCAAACTAGCCAAAGAAGCTATCTCATATGCGGTATACATAAAGAATCGATCTATAAATAAAAATGGAGATATCCCATACTGCATCTTTTATGGTACCGATCACTACAATATTGACGACATTTATCCTTTTGGTTGCGATGTCACATTCAAACTTCCGAAAGAAAAGTCCGGGGCAAAACTTGACGCAAATCAGGAACTTGGAATTTTCGTTGGAAAAGCGAACGAGTCGAGTAATGCAAACATTGTATGGAAAAATTATAACGATCCGAAGAATAAAATAGATTATGTACTTACTACTGATATGGGTGCGAAATCCACTTTCAACCACGCAAAGCAAGCTCTTCTGAACCTCCTTATGGACCCACCTAACTACATGACCAACCCAAATACCAACACCCACCCAACTGAACTTACCTCAACAACCGACAAACCGCAGGACATTTTCCACAACATGTTTGTGGGGGAGAATGAGATGGGCCCGTCCACATATAACTACCGTGATATCGAATTTGTTCCTGATCCATTATCCAGCCACGCAACAACGGAAATAAATCCGCAAGAGAACGATATAGAAATGCAGAATGAAGCACCATTACAACAAGAGAGAGAAATAGAAATGCAAAGTGAAGAGCCATCACAACAAGAAAGAGAAATAGAGATGCAAAAAGAAGCATCA